>JASDQU010737663.1:115787-134714 GCA_032191745.1 Picea mariana
GGGGTCAATAATCATTCCATCACTAGACACAATGAATCCTAGTAGTTTACCCTGTTCTACTGCAAAGATGGACTTCTTGGGGTTCAAGGAGATGCCGTATTTACGACATCGTAGCAGAACGACTCGTAAGTGAGCTAGATGATCGTCTTTGTTTTTAAAATAAATAGTCACATAATCTAAGTAGACTACTATGGAATGATTGATTAAGCTTCTAAAAGCAATATCCATTGCTCTCTGAAAGGTAACACCGGCATTGATCAATCCAAAATGCATTTTGCGATAAGAATAAGTGCCCCACGGGGTACGGAAGGTAGTTTTCAGTTGGTCTGGCGGAGACATCAAGACTTGGTTGTATCCAGAGAAACCATCTAGTAAGGATAGCCTCTCGGAACCAGATATTTTGTTGAAGGATCTGTTCCATGGGCGGGACAGGATAATTATCTTTGTCAGATGCTTTGTTGAGGTTTCGGAAATCGACACAAAGTCGAATTTCCCCATTTTTCTTCCGCACTGGGACGAGGTTGGATACCCATTGAGTGTGTCTAATAGGAAAAATTATTTTATCACTTAGGAGTTTATTCAATTCTTCTTGTACGGTCAGTTCTAGTTTGGGATGCATTTTCCTCAGTTTCTGTTGGAAGGGTAAGGTTTGGGGCTTCATCGGGATGACATGCTATATAATATTAGGATAGAACATTTTAAGATCATCGTAAGTTCATGCAAATACATCCTTGAACTCTTTGAATAATTTAACAAAAGAAACTTTTTCTTGTCTAGAACATCCCAAGCCTAAGTTGATACACTGAGGATTTTCACTAGTCCCTAAATTGACTTTTTCATAAGACAATGAGGAGCTGTTGGTTTTGCAATTGACCGTCTTTTTAAATTTATCTTCAAGATCATAAAACTTTTCTAGTCTAACAACAGATTTGGGTATGATATTTACCATGTCCGATAGAGCCTCAGGAGATTTCGGATTAGGTATTACCGTAAAGTCGTGCAAATTGTCGTCGTGTGTTTGTTCATCTATCACACCACCTTGGAAGATTTCTTCCATGTGCAGAAAGTTTATGATCTGCTGATCATCATCAAATACTCTCCAGTTTGTGATATTGTCAGGAACAGATGGTCGAAACAATAGCTCCACGGAGAATGCTTTTGGGGATAAGCCTTCTGCAGGAAGAATTTTAGAGGCAACATTAGCGAGTAGATTTGCTTCAGCATTATTTTATCTAGGGATGGAATTTATATTAAAAGCAGAAAATTTGTTCATTAAACTCCATACCTCAGACTGGTAACATTTGAGATGCGGGGAAAGATAATGTATAGAATTTCTCACCTGCCTGACCACTATCTCAGAGTCGCCAAATACAACTAGATTTTTCATGTGCATGTCCAAGGCTTTTCTGAGACCTTGCAGTAAAGCCTCATATTCTGCAATATTGTTAGTACATTCAAATTCTAGCCTACAAGCCAATAATGTTTTGTTACCTACCGGATCGATAATGATGCAGCCTGCACCAACTCCTTCTTTAGACTTGGAACCGTCAAAGTATAGAGACCAAATTTGATTTCCATCAGGCTTGTGAGACTGTCGCATAGAAGTTGTTGGTTGCGTACATGTTAGGATCTCGGACTGTTGTCGCGGATTGTTAATAGGTGAAAGTTCAGCCATGAAATTTCCGAAGAAGGTGTCCATCCCTTGGATTTCAAGTGATTCAGCTGGAGGCGTATATGGTTCATTTGGGTCATTCAAGTCTGTTACCGTGAACTTGAGGTAGCGCTCACGATTCACCCTGATGTTTTTGGGCTTACCGTTTTCTAGAAGCCATTAGTGAGACCAGTCCGTTACGAAGTAACCATGTAGCGGCTTCGACCAGTCCCTGCTCAAAAACATACCATACACTTCTGGAATATCTACCACAATTATATCAATAAACTGATGAACCTTTGGGATAGACGTTAATCTAATCAATACATTTTTCAGTTCGCCTATGACTTTAACATCTGTTCAATCAAGTTGTATGATTTTCAAAGAAGATGGTTCAACTTCGGCGTTAATTTTCTGGCAAACTGACCAAGGCATCACATTTGATGATGCTCCTGAGTCAACCATACAATTATGCACATTTCTGTTGAAGATTTCGAAAGTTAAAAGAAAAGGAGGTACATTCTTGTGAGTATTTAGAGTTGTAGCTTGTGGTTTATTACTCGCGGTTTCTAATACTACTTTATCTACATTACTCACATTATTTACATTATTTACAGGAGTTATAGGAAGGCTTCCTTTATGTTGAGAATCATGATTAATTTTTTTGGAAATCTTCTGTGGAGCTTTTCTTTGCACAACCTTATTACCATTAGAATTACCATTCTTGCCATTGTCGGAAATATTTTGCAACATCTTTTGTAACAAAAATGGAAATTTCAACAACTCATAAATAGAAATGTTAGCCCGTAATTTTTTAAGATCTTCAACACCATCATAATCTATCTTAGGGCCAACATTACTTTGTTTAATTTCTACTGATTTAGATGGCTTTGGAGGTGAAGTTGTAGTGTTCTCGGCAGGAGGTTTGTTTGTTGTCTTGCTCCTAGTGTTGTAAGGGTGAACAATATCAAAATTAGCTTGGAAGATACTATCCGAGAAGTGCCCAAAGATGTTTGGAGAAGACTCTTCTTCTTGAGTTGTTTCCTTCTCGACTTCCTCTTGAGGGATTTTAGGAGGTATCAAGTCATCTTGAGATCCTAGAATTGTCTGAAGAGCATATTATAAACTTTCTAGGTTCAAGCCTTCGAGGTTCGAATTAGGCCGATTGGTAGGAAAAGGCTTTCGAAAAGGAGGTTTGTAGGGTCCTTTACTCGAAGAGGCTTCTTCAGTCGACATTTTTAAATCTATAACTTGATTAGATAACTTTTGTACAACTTTGGTTAAATTTTCCAAATCAGAGTTTTCGGGTTGTGTTTTGCTTTGTGTAGGTCTAGGGAGAATTTCAATCTTTTTTTTGGAAGAAGAAACAGTCTCAGTCTCGTTGCTACATGAGTCTTTAAGACTAAGTATATCTTTTTCAATCTAAGTAGCCTCTTCAAAGGCTTCTAACAACGTGGCCTTTTTGGATCGTTTTACCCAAATAGCTATGCTTTGATGTAGAGATTTAGTATAGTAAGCTATTACAAGACTCTCAGCAGGCATAGAGTCTGCAGGGATTCTATTTTTAAGTGTCAAAAATCTTTGATTAAAATCTTTCACTTTTTCTTTTGAGTTCATTTTTAAGCTTGAAATATCCATGACTAAGACTTCCAGAGGTTTACCATCTCCGAATTTTTCCAAAAAAAATGACTCAAACTTTTCCCAAGACACTATGGTATGGGGCTGTTGGGAAAAGTACCAAGTGGACGCATTACCCTCAAAGGTGTAAGGGAACAACCTACAGACAACATCTTCATGTTCAACATTACAGAGTCTGATGGCTAACATAAATTTTTTGATATGATCTTCGGCTATCTGTTTTGAATCAGGATCAAACTTAGGAAGCCATTTCTCTGGGTGCTTAGGTAAAGGGTACTGGGCTCTTGGTACAACTACAACATCCTGGTCCAACCAGGGTCTAGCAGGGTTGTTCTGATTCGCCATTGGGGAATTGGGTGTGGAAGGCTGAGAAGGTGGATTGCCTTCGTCATAAGAGGAATCTCCCCTAGAAGATGAAGGAGATGAAGGAGGTGGTTAAGGAGGTATCCTAGATCCTCCTGCAGCAGGATTTATGTCTGGATCTGTTGGATTCACAGTGAAGTCTATGTTACCTAATTGTTCNGAAGTCTAAAGGTTGACCCCACAGGCGGCTTGGTTGCCTAAGACTAGCTAAGGCACTATGTGTTCTGATAAGAGATTGACGAACAATCTCTTGAGGATCACCACCTGTAGGATTAGGGGTTGCTGGCTAAACTGTGATCTACGGATCTTCAGTTGAAGTAGTTGTTGTTTGAGGGGGGATATTATCTTGTGAATGGCTTCTAGTCACTATAGGTGTGCGATTAGGTGGGGGAGGAGTCTTGCGACCACCTCGTGCCATTAATTAAGTTCAGGCCCTCCTTCTAGCGCCATTTTTTGACGGGCGAAATTGACCGTCTGTCAACTGGGAGAGTGGAACCGGTCCGGGGTTGTCTAAATAACCCAAGCCATTTGGAATGGACCACCCTGACGATTTTAACGGCTCCGTTGGCCGCTCTAAGGTCTTTTAAGAAAACCAAAGAGAGAATTGATCTGAGCTAATTAATCTAACTAAAATAGACAAACAAACTAAAACTAACTAAAACTAAATAAAAGAAATTAAACTAACTAAAACTAACTAATACACTAATCTAATTAAAAGCAAACTACTAAATTAAACTAAAACTAAATATAACTATTCTAACTTTTATATACAATCTACTAATTACTATTATAATAACTCAAATCAACTATCTAATTACCAGCTGTAATATTACTTATTCACAAATGTACACTATAAACAGCCTACAAATTTAATTAAAACCTGCAAAACTCATGTGTTTTCTGCCCTAAGATAGCAGGATATATTTTTGATTTTTATATTTTATGAAAAAGAAATTAACATTACTGAAATTAAACAATCTAATATATTTACTGAAATTAAACAATCTAATATTAAGCTTATATCTGAATTAAACTACTTAATGAAAAACAGAAAACAACAAACTAATTGACCTGGAAACGCTCCAAGTCTGCCCTGTGTATGATGACTTCTAAGCTGGTCGGAGGAGGGAAACTCGCACCGGTTAGTCCGTGAGATTCTCGTAAACGATAGGTTGTGCTGCTCCTTGAAGTGGTTTACAAGACAAACAAGACATAAAAGAAAATCATAACAATCTTATGATTATAAAGCTCTGCAATAAGGGAAACCTGTTATGCAAAAACTTATATATAACAATTCAATTTATGAAGAAGATAAAACTGTCATTCACAAACTGAATTAACAATTGTTATGTCTTTTATCTATTTGGAAGAGACAAGAAATGGATAACAATAATTAAAATTATATCATTTGCACATGATTCAGATAGCTAAATTAGTCATAAATCATAAACAAATTGATATACATAACAAGAAACACAAAATTGATATATTGAGAAGCTAAAGCTGTGAAAAAACACCAAATTCTGCTTCAGTCTGTATTAGAACTCCATATCCTTGTTCTCCCACGAATGAGGATGATAATTATTACAAAAATCTTAAGTATATATAAGTCTCTTCACAAGGTAAAACTTCCTTGTGGATAATACCAAATTGTTTTACATAATCTGGGAAATATCCCAAAATCACCTAAACTAAGAAAATAAAATGCAAGTAAAATCTTTGAAATATCCCCTAACTGCTCAACAACTCAATTGCAAATTCGATTTTACCTGCAATAGAACACAAATATCAAATTAGAAAGATATTTCAGCAACATAATACTAAAAAATTGATCCTACAGACTTAGCTACATAATCATTTGATTCTGTAGCTAGTCTAAAATAGAAAACAGGACTAGATAGCAATCAAATGAAATCTTTTTAAAACAATCCAATTTAATTTTCTTTTAACCAATATCCAAAATGAATTACTAATAGTTCAAACAAATTTATCATTCAAATCAAACCAAATCGAAAATGATGCAATCGAAACAGGATGAGAATGCTCTGTTTTTAGTTTCCATAAAATCAGGTCAAATCATAACAGGACTGTTTCATAACAAATGAAATCAATGTTTAACCAAATCATATAAGATTCAATGTAATCAAAATTGATATAGTTATAATCGAACACCATCATAATCGATTGGTTACAGCTGTGCATAAAATTCATATCATTTTAATCAAATATCAAAATAGAAAGGTTGTTACGATTATACATAACAACATCCACAGATCATTGCCACAGACTTCATTCACTGAGTGTCACACAGTTAACAGATATGACCGAAATAATAGTCGTAACCATGATTGACTCGTTATAGTCATAGCATTGATATCATTCAATGAAGTGCAAAGATAGGTAACTATTTAGATTATATTCAAACGAAATCATACTCAATGAGTATTGACCCAACGAATTTTGTTATTTATCACCACACAGTCAACAGACATGAGCGTAACAGAATCCATAATATAAACTGGGTAAATAATCAAAACGAATATGGCTGAGTTTGATTATAGAAACAAATCATGAGACTGGATACAATTAATTTCATTCCTCAGATCGAATTCAAACGATACATGTGTTGCAATCTGGTGACATGGTCAAACGAAACAGTTCGAATCGATTTGGTTGGGTGTAATAGTTACGATTCGTATCCATTCGAAATTGGGTCATGTGATAACAGAATGATATTCGAATTGGTCAGAAAACATAAAATCACAACAATTAACCATAATTGCCACCTATATTGCATAGAATATAACCAATCTGAAATGAGATATTGACTGTGTCCAAAATTGGAATACCAAAAATAGCCTGTGTTTTGACAACTTGGATTATAACCGGAGTATTCGATTGAAGCCAAATTAAACAAATCAAATCTATCTCATGATCACTCGAATCAAAACCAAATCCAAACAAAACTTAAATGATAATAAAAATTGATTTATCAACACAAAATTATATACAATAGTGCATGCTTATGCGACATAGTAGATCCACGATATAAACAGAGTTTATGAGTATGTCATATAAATAGGTGAAAGTCATACCAGTGAGGTTGTTTGAGCTACGCCAATTTTGAATTAACGACTGCTGTAGCTGACTCCACATTCTTAAACAAAATCAAACCTGTTGTTCGTTGCTTCTTATCAGTGGATGGCATCTTCGCCTTTTGACTGGTGAGCCTTGCAACTTGATCCTCCAGAGCATGAATTCTGGACTGCAACATTGGCACGTCGAGGTAATACCTTTCCAACCATGAGCCACACTGATCACATGGTGGAGCAGCTGGTTCGACTAGAGCAGGAGGGGGTTTAGACGAGTCACCTGGGGTTTCACAAGGCATTTTGATGCCTGGATAATTAGGATCACTTCGCAAGCAAGGTGGTAGGTTCTTCACAAAATCATATGTAGGTTTATTACATAGACCTTCAGAGTAGGGATACTCACTTGCCAGGTACCGTTCAACCTCCGAGTCAGAATCTTCACTTACCATAATAGGGTCAGGGATGACAGGTGCTTTTGGTTTGTTTCTTTCCATGCGAGAGATTAACCGGGTGTTTTTCTTGCCTTTAGAATTGGCAGAGGGTTTGGCTTTAGGCCTTTTAGCCATGGGTTTAGCAACTTCGGTATCCTGGGTAACAGAATTGGGTAGGTCAATAGGAGAATCGGGTAGGGGTTTAGGCAACAGAGCATAGTAAGGTACAGGGGGTATTGATTTTCACTCGCTCACCATAGGTTTGTCAACCTGTGGTGGGCTTGAGTCACCAAAATGATTGCATTTAAGAAAATCCTCCCAATAGTCACGGTGTAACCCCAACTTACAGACTATAAGCATTTTAATTAACCCAAAATGAAAGAGACTGGTATCGGACTGGTTCCATTTGTACCTTTTAGACATTTTAAACAAAATCCTATGTAAGTAGTAAGGCATATTAAGATCATAGCCCATGAAAACCATCAGTAGTCGAAGGTGATACAAGAACACGAAACCATACCGGCCCTCGCAGGTAATGAACTGCTTGGTAACCATGATCAAGTCGTGCCGGCGTTGCTTAAGCATATTTGCGGGCAAACCCTTGTCACAAGAACTCACTCGTCGTTACTAGAAGAGTAATGTCCACGAGACATCTTCCACTTTGCAATTTTTTGACCATTTCTGTCCGACAACAGGCAGACTGGTAGCCAAACTGAGAAATTTCTCATCAATTTCTAACTGCACATCCCCAACTTTGGCTCGGCAGCCATCAAAGGTTAATGCAAATTGCCGAGCCACACCAGGGTTATAGCCATCAAACTTTTGTATGAACGAGAGCCATCCAAGCTCCTCTAGGTTGCTATAAGCACCATCGAACATCAGCAATGCCTAGCTACCATTGGGTTCAACCATTACGACCGGAGCCATGGTGCGGGTGCATGGTAGGGTTTGGATTGATCACAACAATACACAGGAGTAAAAATCGATAGGACTAATAGATGCAAGCACTCAAAGGGGAACGAATTAATGTATGCGTGCGAAGGTGGTGGGATTATCACCGCCATGCAGCATATTAATGGCACAGTACAATGTTGTTCAATCACTCATCATATCGTTTACACCATACTAATTGGCCAACCCAAAATTTCGAGTGATGGATAATCATATCGACGTGCCATTAATCAATGTAAAACCATAACCATATATCATATCAATGCGCCATGTTTATAATCAAACCAAAGTAAAATCCAAATGTTTCACCAACACGCCATGTGTATAATCAAACATTGCCATTCAATATGAAATCAAACTCATAATGTGACCCATGCGCTTTTTGCATAATCCAATGTTTTGATCAAAAGTTTTTAAGACATGGTGACAATAGATAAGGTCGAAGAGTCAAGAGCTTATAATAGTAAGGATCATATATCAAAAACCTTTAATCCACCACGACCCCTACATAATCAAGAATAATTCATCAATCAACATGCTCAATGCCTTATCAATTAAGTTGAAATCAAAATGTGCAATCAGAGTGATAATAGGCAAATGGTCATAGTTCAAAAAATAAACCAAAGGTATGTACCAATCAGAATATCAATGAGCAGAATATGACAATCCAAATAACGATGGAGGGGTTTTTACGCTTTCGATCGTAAAAACTAAATTGAAACCAATTTTCAAATGTCGTATGAAATGAAAACATCATCTCTTTCCAAAATGTGACGATACCTTGACATTCAGGAGACAAAAGGTGTAGGCAGCTTATAAGGCAATGGAAAAAATTGAATTGGCTGCCAACACATGCCTAGAAATTAAATTCAAATTTGGGACTGTATTATATGGTTTAATATTTTTCCATTGACTGCTCCTGCGCCTCCATATGATTCAGGAGCAAAAATTTATGGCTCTTTGAACTTAGATGGTTCTGAAAATTTACCCTCCATTGTTTGTGATGTAACTTTCTCATAAAATCTTTGTTTGACGAATGATTTACACCATTAGAAATCTCTCTCCAAGATATTTTATTTGGGTTTATAAAATCTCTCTTAATGCCCTCAAAAACACACTGCAAAACAATGATGTTCAAATGATATAAAACGTCGCAGAAAATCACTAGTTTTCTGCTGTTGTTCACCCTTCAAACAACTTCACGCACACAAATTTCAACCTGTAAACCATATTTACCATGCGCAGAAACAACACAAGGTAAACCATTCTTCACGCATTTTAAAACCACTGTGTATCACTCCTCTATCGCACCAATAACTTGCACACACTATTGTTATGTCGCGCTCCAATATCCACCACGTAGTTTTTGGTTCTTGAACTATTACCTGTTGCGCGCACTTTTTTTTTTTGCTATCGCGCGTTGATATTATGTGACCATTTCACTCTACGTGTTGCATCATGCCAAATTTTAGTATGCCCCCACTGCACATCAATACTCTGTGCACACCAATAACTAAACCATTGTGTGACAACATATATACATATCGCGTGCACACCAACCAAACTCCTTTGCGCTCTGCCAATATTACACACAACAACCACAACATTATATGTGTGTGCACACCGCGCACACCGTTTTATGCGTGTATTCACCGCAAAACAACATTTTTCCACACGGCACTAAAATTTAGTGCGCCCAACTGCACACCAACACTTTTTCGCATGGTGCCAAATTTTAGTGCGCACAACTGCATACCAAAACTTTTCCGTGCCGTGCCAGATTTTAGTGCGCATAACCGCACACCAACACTTTTCCACGCGACACCAAATTTTTGTGCGCACAACCACACAACAACACTTTTCCGAATTTAGTGCACCCACCAGCATGCCAACATTTTTTCGCGCGGTGCCCAAATTTAGCGTGCGCACTAGCACGCCAAAATTTTTTTGCACGACACCCAATTTTTATATATCACCATCTTTTAACGTGCAACATGCATTTTTAGTGCGCCCACCTGCACACATTCATTTGTATGTGCATCAATTCCTCGTGAATTCCACTACATAAATTGGGGTTTTTGGCTTAACTTTTTCCCCAATTTACCACAGGATTATGCAACCATGAAATTTTTTCAATTTCACCCCGATAACACCAAATCAACCTCTACAACAATAAATCGTTGTGGGTTGACATTTCTGGAATGAAGTTATCCAAAATCAATTCACGAATTGAGAATTTTAGTTACTAAATTCCCTCCATCTGTCATGGATTCACTGTAACTTCGAATTCGACCAATTCTAGGTCTGAATTTTCTAGCACATATATTAAACCAATAATATCTCACCACTTGGACAAATTTATCGATTTTCCCATGAATTTAACAACATAAATTGGGGATTTTCCCAATTCTGCATCATTGTTTCTAAAATTTATCATGGACATTTTGTAACTCGAAATTTGGCCACTTTGAAATAAATCCTCCTTGAAATTTCCCTTCAGCTTAAATTTCTCAGCCCATCCAGGCTCAGTTTTGAGACTGAATCTATGATACCATATTGTAACATCCCCGACCACCAACAGGTCGATCAATGCCACTACTCAGACGCTTTACCTAGCTCTGAAACCATTTTGTAACATCCCCGACCACCCAGTCTGGGCCACGCTACACCAGAGAACTCTTTTATTCTTGTTGTCGAACATATTATAACATATCCAACATCTAACTGAGCTATGCCACATACATTTTTCGAGTTGCATGCAATTAAAATATACACACACAGAACTCTTGCAGAAGCATTACATATAAAATGTAAACATACAAATACCTCTGTAAATATACAGATTCACACTGAAATAACATTAACATATACATGAAACATATACAGGAAATACCCATAAAAATAAACATAGTTATAACTGCACATATGATAACCCATAAAAAGAAGCACATAAATAACAATGCAGCATGTAAATTTATCACACAATTGGCACTTATCTTGGTAAGAATGTCACCAACTATGTGCATACCTTCCACGAACCTCCCAGCCTTAGACCACACTGTTCATCACTCTCAATAGTGAGTCACCACCGAGTTGGGACTAAACTCCACTCGAGTAAAGGGTTCCTAACCAGGCTAATGGTTCATGGAAAATAGGAAAGACTTTGTCGCAAGTGCTCACTCAACTAACAACCTATAGTTCCTCATTCCCCACATACTTTTCCCACCCCAGGAAGTGTGCCCCTTCTACACTCAACAGTCCTTCGGCTGCCCCACTTCCCTTCCAGGGATTCAGCAATAGGTTGGACAGGAACTCTCAGAGCCCTGTAATTGTAGTTTAGCACCTTCAGAAAATCAATTCCCCAACAATTCTCTCACCTAGAGAGAAATTGATGATGGGCCTGACAACCCACCTCTTAAATATCCCACGGGTATGACAAACCTCTTCTTCAGTATCCCATGGGCTTGAAAATCCACTCCTTCATTCCATCTCCCCATCTAACTAGCTACACAAACCTATATGGCCATGGGTACAAGCTTAGGTACAATGACAGAAAGTATGGAGGATAACTGACTACGTGAGTGAAAATGGTCATGGCATCATGGATAAATGATGGAAGGAATGAATGGTCTGAATGATGGAAAATATGATAGGAAATGAACTGAGTCCCAACCATATGTATGCATATCCTCAACTTGACACTTGTCATGTTGGGAGCTACTTTGGTCCACTTGTCCCCAACTTTGGAACTTAGGATAAAATAATTATCCATACTTTATATTTTAAGAAATATTAACATAATATTCCTTTTTGGCTTAAGCTCCCTATCTTAGACCCTTTTACTTAACTTTTATCCCTTCCCTTTCCCTAACTAGTGGATTTTAGTCCCCCATCTCTTTTATCATGGTCGGTCTACGCACAACGATGTATTTTAAATTAATTATGAGACATATACAAAAATAGGCTCACTGACCTTTAACATATAGGCTCTCTGGCCTAATTCAAAACATAATCATCCTAGCTTATAATAAATGGCTCACCATCCTATAAAACACAACATATACACAAAAGGCTCCCTAGCCTCAAAATCGTGTGCACTTAAATTGTTGCGCGTAGTATCCTAAAATGTGCCCATTCCATCATTTTACTGTGCAGTAAATGCACGCACTATGCCATGGAATATGCATGCCAAAAAGATATAAAACAAATCACCAACTTAAGTACATTATTTCATTTACAGTTGGGGTTTGACCTAGGGATATTACAATATATCTCCTTTGTCCCCCTCACATGGTGGGGCTTCCCATCTACCCATCGGGCCAGACACGAACTACAACTTGTTTGGAGTAGGAAGTCTAGGATAGTCTTCTTACACCACACCGGTAGGATCCATGTTGTTCTCTTTGTTCAACACATTTGGTAATAACTCTTTTTCGTTGGCTTCCATCTCAACCAGAGGAAACCCTATTTTTGGACAATATAATCCTGTGCAAGGAACTATTCCTACACAGGGGGAAAGTACAAGAGTTTTCTCCTCACAAGGACTTTGGAATCCTTTGCAGGGATTAGTTCCCTAGTTAGGGATGTCGACCAGAGGAAACTCCTTCCATTGCCAATGGAACCCCGAGCAGGGATTAGTACCTATTACCATAGGATCGACATGAGGCAACCCATTCCAAAATATTTGGAACACAACGCAGGGAGAAATTCCCGCCCAACCTTCATTGTCCAATTATAGGAATCAGTCGATGATGTCCCAACAATCACAGTATCCATACACTGGCCAAGGCCATGGTGTTTACCAGAACCCTGGTCAGCGACGTAACTTTTCCTATCAACCTGGTGCCAGTCAAACTCCAGGATCCCTTTTTCCTGTACATAGTACCCAACCCAAACTACCATTTCTTGCAATGTTACATTTGCCAGAATTTTCAAGGTTTCTTAACGAACCAATTTGTCATGATCCACATTGCCCCCCCCATGCCAACTAAGTTTCCCTCGGATATTCCGAAATTTGAAATAAATCATGGCGAATATCCGGGTGATCACGTGACAAATTTCCACCTATGGTTCTCGTCAAACTCACTGCAAGATGACTCCATACAGTTGCGCTTGTTTTAGCGGACTCTTATCGGGGGTGCCACAAAATGGTACATCAAGCTCGAATGCTCAATATACTCTTACTTTAGAGATTTGGCGATGGTTTTCATAAACAATTTCCAACTACCCATGAGATACGATGCCGACACAAAATTGCTGACCAAATTTGAGCAGACTAAGGCCGATCATATCTCAGATCACATCCAAGAATGTAGGCGTCGAAAGGGATTGATAAAGGTACATATCCCACCGGATTTCCTATTGGAGTGGTTCATGAAGTCTTTGGTACCTCATTTATCCAATGATGTTGCAAGTTCAGGAGTGTTTTTAGAGGAGGAGGCAACAATAAGAGCTCAACAACTCAAAATTTTATACTCTATGAGATCTTTCCATGAAATAATGAGGCAATAATGAGGCTTACTCTATGAGATTTTTCAAAATGTGCCATGGTCCATCCTTGAAAAGGCCATACAAAGTTTGGACTACATGCCAATGGTATAGTTTGTTCAACACAAGGAAATTCCACTGATCAGCTGTCAAATCAATTCCAACAATTGTCGATATAGTATACATCGGCCATCCAAACCTTAGGTTCAGCTATACCCCCTACTCAAATGTATCACATACACAGTGTGTATTCGACGAACCCAAAGGACAACCATAAGCCCGAAGGAAATAAAAAACAATGAAACAAGAAGGGTAAGGGGGATAAGAAACCCAACAACAATGTTGGTCGGGGAAACATAGAGAAGAGAAATTTGAAGTATCTGTGTAACCTTTGCATGGAAGACCACCCGACTCACATGTGCCCTTGAATTGCAAAGGCCCAAAATTTATTGGTGTAGCAGTAGCCTGTTGTGTTAATGAACCCATTTCATCATGGGAAAAATATGAATCAAGCCTCTTTGAGCACGGATGGGGGCAGTTAGGGACCCCCCGTGTCTTCTAGTAATCCCTCGGTCATGAATGTTTACATGATGAAAGGTGATGCTTACATAGTGATAATGGTGCACGATTAAAGAATGTCAGAATCTACTGAAAAGGGTAAAGAAGTCGTAAACCCATTCGTTCCTCTCCAGATTGAGAAGACGATGGGATAAACAATGACACACATCTCAAAAAGGGCGTTCAAGAAAGCTTCAAAAAATCCAAATGGGAGGGATGCCCATAACTACTCTATGGTGGAGGATTTGTCACAAACCCCTTGTGCGATGTCTGATTTGGAGGTCCTCCATAGATTCCCTTCGCAGAGAAAGGATTTGTTATCTACCTTTGGTTGTACAAAGACTTGTAACCATGGAACGATTGTTCTCTATACGATCGACTTAAATCCTTGTCTCCTTTACCACGTTGTGTTTTAGATAGTAGTGGCTTACCCCACGAAATATTTTACCTGGAATATTTTTTGTACAGTGGTTGATGAGGGTGCCTCGACATACGTGATGTCATTGGCATGTTGGAAGGTTATTGGCCGACCTATTTTGTCTCTTTCACCTATTATGTGTACTGCTTTTGACGATCGTTCTTCCAGACCAAATGGAATCATCCCTTCTTTCCCCATACAGTTAGGAGGGAATACCATGTGCATCAAAGTTGAAATGGTCGATGTGCCTCTCGACTACAACCTTCTGTTAGGTAGGAGTTGGACCTATGCTATGCATGCAGTGGTTACCATAGTTTTCTGGGTATTTTTGTTTCCACACGAGGGTCAGATCATATCCATTGATCAGTTGTCTTTCTCTCGTCTTGACCCTTCATCATGGGCATCCATGATCCCAATGATTGACAACCCTTAGTCCGACATCATCAACATAGGAGTTTTTTTGTTCCCACCGTTGATGGGGACTTTCGATTACCCACCTCCTTCTGGTGATGTCAAGTTTATATCGGCTTCCCCAACTAGCCTAGGGCTGATATTTTTCAAGTGTCATCATTACGAACGACTTAATTTCATGATTTGTGGACTCTTCCTTCCCCATAGGACACGATGGAAGGAATAGGGCATTCTGGAATGGCTATTCCCTTGTCCGCAATAGAATTTTCATACAGTATTTTCCAGCAAGCTTCCACCAACTCTGATCCGACTCTCGCACATGAGTTAGATCTAGTTCTCGAGCCTATATGGGATCAAGGTTCCCTCGCCACTATAGATTCTTTAGAATTGGTCTTGCCCTCTAATGAGGTGATTATAGAGGCATTGACTGGTCCGGCCAGACTCTGGGATGATCTCCATCACAGATCTTATTTCCTCCCAGAGTTAAGAAGAATAGAGGCAGGTGAATTCATGTTGACTATGACTGGAGATAGGTATTGTCCTATTAATCCTATGGCTACACATGCAATTTACACAGAGGGTAATATGGAAACTATCATTGAAATTATACCTATCGACATCTCCAGAACCTGTGGCGTCATGGAGAATGTTTTCGTCGGAGTGGACTTCTCCCCTGAGGAGATTCAAATACATACAGACTTATTTAAGGAATTTCGACGTTTTTGCCTGTTCTTACGAGGAAATTCTAGGAATCGATCCAAGAATCGTCGAACATGAGATAACGACTTATCTTGATGCCAAGTTGGTTTGATAGAAGCTTCGTCGAGTGAATCTGCAAAAAGCGACAACTATTAAGGGTGAAGTGGAGAAACTTTTTAAAGCTGGTTTCATCTACCCCATACAGTTGATGCAATGGGTGTCAAATCCCATTCTGGTTAACAAATAATAGGGTATGATTCGAGTGTGTATGGACCTTCATGACTTGAACAAGGCCTATCCAAAGGATAATTTCCCCACCCCATTCATTGATCAGATTGTCAATGAATGCACCAGATGTGAGGTGTTTTCATTCATGGATGGTTTTTCAGGATATAACCAGATTCAGATCAAACCCCCAACATAAAACAACTTTTATCTGTCTGTAGGGAACAATTTCTTATCATAAGATGCCTTTTGGCCTGAAGAATGTTGGAGCCACTTTTTAGTGGGCCATGTCTTTTTCTTTCCACAATATTAGACATAGAGTCGAGGCTTATCTCAATGATCTAGAATCACGCTCTCGCAAGATATTTGATCATCCCACACACCTCTGACTAATATTTGAACAATGTCACTACTATCAGATTCACTTGAATCCCAATAAGTGCAGTTTCTGCGTGATGTCGGGTCATATTTTAGGTTTCATAGTTTTTATAACATGGATCATGGTTGATCCTCTTAAGGTTGAGGTGATAGTTCAATTGCCTCTCCCATGCACAATTCCCCATCTTCAGATCTTACAGGGGAAAGAAAACTTTCTTCGACATTTTATCGCAAACTATGCCGAGATCACTAAAGGGTTCATGTGTTTATTGAAAAAGGGAATCCCTTTCTATTGGGATGAATCTGATCAACTCTCTTTTGAAGTGTTGAAACACACCCTCATGTCTACCCCTTTGATCCAGTCTCCCAATTATAATAAATATTTATTATTGTACTTCGTCGCTGCAGAGTGGACCATCCGTATGGTCTTGGCTTAACAGGATGTTCTTCTTGAGGATCATGTGATTTATTACCTAAGCCAAGGCATGGTTGGGCTAGAACTCAACTACTCCCATGTTGAGAAACTTGCATTTGCAATAGTGCATGTTGTCCAATAGTTCCGTCATTATATCCTTCTTTGCAAGACCACCGTTGTTTTCATTGTGAATCCATTTCAATATGTGTTGACATGACACATCATTGGCAGAAAGATCAGTAGATGGATTGTAATCCTCCATGAATTTGACTTGGATTTTTTTTCCGCGAAATCCAAAAAGTCATTGGTCTTTGTGGAACTCATTTCAGAGCTTCCAGTCGAATCAAGTGATGTTACGCCTGAAGAATCTCCTATTAAAGGAGATCTCTTTTTGATCGCATCTTTAGACCCTTGGTATGGATATATACTAGTCTATCTCCATACTTTGAAGTGCCCTTCTTTTTCTTCTCACAATGAGCGTCGACGAATTCGCCATCAGGCATGAAACTATATCATACTTGATGACACTTTGTATTGTCGAGGTGTATATTTCATTCTTCTTCGGTGCCTTATACATGAAGAAGGGGAACTCATTCTTAAGGACTGCCACACTAGATCATGTGGTGGTCATTTTTATGGGTTGGAAACAACCCAAAATATTCTACAAGCCGGTTAATTTTGGCCTACGTTAATCAAGGATTGCATATAGTTGGTCAAGACCATGTCAGATCCTATCTCAGAAGATGAGGGCACATCCTGCTACCATGTTTCCCATCATTGTTGTTGGTCCCTTCACCAAGTGGGGGATTTATTTTACCACATGCCACCTGGCTTCAACCAGGGGGCATCATTATATCATCATAGTAGTATACTACTTCACAAAGTGGGTTGAGGCTATGTCAACATTTAACAATGATGGCGAAACAACAACTCGTTTCATTTTTAACCAAATAGTAGCTAGGTTCGACATCCTGAAGGAGATTTTCACTGACCATGGCAGTCACTTCCAGAACAAAATGATGTTTGAGTTAACATCAAATCTTGGGTTGAGGAAAGAACATTCATCACCCTACTACCCACAAGAGAATGGTCAGGTGGAGGCTGTCAACAAGTCCCTCAAGACTATTCTACATCGAACGATCAATTCTGCCAAGTCAAATTAGCATTTGATGTTGTACTCAACATTATGGGCTTACTGAATGTTTGTAAAGACTGCCACCAGTTTCTCACCTTTTCAACTCGTTTATAGACTAGAAGCAGTCTTGCCTATAGAGTGATAGATCCTGTCTTTAATGTTGGAAGTAGAGTTATTTCTAGACATTTCACTGTTTGAGGAACACTTATTATATCTCAAGCAGCTCTATGAGAAATGTCATGATCCAACCTTGGCCAAGAAGGCTCACAAGAAACGATTCAAGTGTCAATATGATCGGTTTGTTTGTCCTCAGACTTTCTCTGAAGGTGACCGTGTCCTGGTCTACGACCAAGATAAAGATCACCCGGGGGAAAACAAGTTCAAATCCATCTGGTTCGATCCTTTCATTGTGAAAGAGATCTTAAGGAAGGGTTCTTATCATCTGGTTGACTTAGAGGGAAATGCTTTGGTGGAGCCTAGAAATGGGCTCTACCTCAAGAAGTATTACTCATAGGTTGGTCGTCCGGTGAATTATTGTACATATGTATAGTTCTTATACAGTTGTTTTGGTCTTTTGTTTATGGATGTGTTATTATTTATGTCATATTTTTCACTATGGCAGATGTCAAGTGAATCAGAGGTGTTCATTGGGTTCACGAATGGCGCTAGCTGACACACTCAGAGGCTTTCTTCCGTAGATTGGGTGATTTTCACGCCTGAAGGCTAGTTTCTATCCTCCGGAGATATATGTCTAGGTGACACCATAAACAATGTCGCTGAGTACAACATAGTAATAGAGTTTCTTCATGATGCTTTGTCGCATGGCATGTCTTACATCTAGGTCTACTTAGATGCTTAGCTGGTTGTGTCCTAATTAAATGGGGTTTATCATGTTTATGATTCTACTTTACACCGAAGCTTCCTTAGGATACGTCTCTTAGAACATTTCTTTGGTTACATTACATATATCCATGTTCTTAGGAGATTAAATGAAATAATAGATATTCTAGCTAATCAAGTTTTAGAATGGCATATTGCACACACATAAAAAGAAGCACACACATACACATGTACA
>JASDQU010737663.1:139464-166375 GCA_032191745.1 Picea mariana
GGAAAGGCAAGGGCCTCTACTCATTCATTCATGTATGATCATATTTTGATATTTGGCTTCTAGCTAGTGAGCCCAACATTGGGGGTTTTGAGGGTTTTGACTTAACAAACCCTAGAGGATGATTCAATGGTGAAATATTCCACCTAGCTTGTCTCAACCTTGGTCTCAGATATGCAATACTCTCCCACACCATTATAGTTCAGTTTTACATCAGTGTAGGAGGGTTCTACACTAGCCATAGGCACAGGAAGGAAGAGGGGTGCACCATTAGGGGTTTCTAGCAAGGGGGGCGCACCACTCATTGAAGGAAGGCTTGATCCAGCTGAGGAGAAGAGATTTTGGGAATTCTAGGTATTGGGTTTTCCTTACAGGTGTCTGAGAACCATTCTTGTTTGTTTCTGGAGGCATTTCAGTGGAGGGTTTATCTGTATTGAGAGTGGGATGATTTCCCAAGGGGAGGGTGCACCATTATTTGGAGGGTAGCTAGATCTAAGGATCTAGCAGGTATTTTTTCTAGTTGAGAACTTGGGTTTTCATTTCCATTCCCCGATCTATCATTCTAGTGGATTAGTGGAGCTATTGGAGGTATGTAGGAGAGAGGCCAAGTTATCTAGGGTTTTAGGCATCCAGGGGGTGCACCATTTCTTGGAGGAGATTTAGATCCATAGGGTTTGAGAGGGATCTTGGAGATTTGGGCACCTGGGTTGTTCTTGTCATCACTCGATCTACTCTTTGGCATATTTCTTGGGGTGATTGGACACCTTTGGCGGTAGGGCCGAATTGTTGAGGAGCTTTAGCATTCCAGCAGGGCATGGCATCTTCCAGCTTGGGGGTTTGACTCTTCATGCAACCCAGATTATCTTGTATTGATCTTCATTGGATACTTGGCCTTTGGAGGCTTGTGGCATCTTCTATTGGATCATTTTGTAGCAGCTCCTAGCTTCTATTGTCTATCTTCTTAGCCATCTGTTAAGCATTCTAGATCGACATCTTCATTGTAGCAGGTTCTTCTATTTCATGAATAAAATCAGATTTGAGATATTTTGTCTTGTCTATCATATTGCATATGGTTGAGGTATGTTCCATGATTACATATTCTTGTTTATTGTTGCAACACGTGTTGTCGCAAGAGTTGGTTCTAGGCTGTAATAGAGCCAAGCCTTAGCACATTTTAAATGAAATAATAAGTCATCACTTAGAACTTGACTTGGGTTGCATGCAAGTAAATTCTGAGATCACCTCGAACCACTTTGATTTGAAGCTGACCCTTCCAATCCGAGATGGATTCTCGAATGTATGTCACGATAAGATATTCAATAAGACTAACAATGGGTAGATCTGTGGATAACAAAAAGTTTTGGGTTTTTAGGATTTGGGGTTGGACCGGGAAGATAGTCCATTGGGCATGGAGTCAAATGATCAAGCCAATAAAATGAGTGTTTGGCAATGGAAATCCATGGAACAAAGGTGAGATAGAAACTGGCTGCATAGAGAAGGATTTAAAAAGGTATGGCAATAGAATAGAGAAGAAACATATCAATACACGAGGAGCACTTAATGATGAGTGAATTCCAAGCATAAATCAGTGGAAATAGATGGTTGGGACAGAGCATATATCAAAGGATGAATTATGAACCTTCAGATCTCTACAAAAAGCAACTTATAACCTGTCTTGAAATAGAGCATCTAATAAATGGATGACTTCCATTACAAACATAGTTATAAATTGGAAAGAAAATGAAAATAAAACCAAGCAAAATGATGTGAAAACGAAACAATAAGACATTCTCTGCAAACAAAATCATGAGAATCTATGATATGGATAAAACACACCTCTGTAATCTTTTATAAAACTGAAAATGAAATCTACAGCTCATGAGTACTACCCCTGTGTTTGCTTCCCCCTGTTCTGAGCTCCTCAAACGATTATTTAACTAATATCCTCCTTGAATCTGTTACATTACTCAGTCTTTAAAAGAAATAATCTAAAAGAAATCTCTTTTGTTTCAAGAAATATGGAAATGGTTTGCCTTCCTGGAATTCTGCAACTTTCAGATGCTCTGCCAGCTCTTTAAACTGATATTAGTAACTTTGACAAGTGGCATATAGATGGTCCCTTTGTATGATTGGATTTTAATGCAGAGTCTCATCGCTCCAAACAATCTTCAGCCTTTGGCATATAATCTGGACTTGAATCTTCCAGAATCCATGAAGCAGCCTTCTGAGAGTAGTATGCAGCAGTGTTTTCCAACATGGCTGATTCAAAGTCACTATCATAGCAGCCCCATGTCACCCATCCCAATATTAACAAAGGTGCCTAAAACATTTTCCAGTAGAGCATGCTCTATTTTTCTCCTTCACGTTCGCTATCAATTAGTGAACTCACTACATTCTTACGGTAGTCTTCAGTCCCATTATCTTGCATTGATAAACTCGTCATGTTTTTGCCATAATACAGGCAATGCCAATGACTCGATATGCTCAACAAAAGCATCTTTGTATCTGTCATGGTTGTTTCTGTGTGCACATATCTTAGATATTTGTATAAAGCAATACATAATGACCTGTATCGAATGGTTCCATCCTTGCCCCAGTTCTATAACATGGCGATCACCCGTTCTTATCATTTCAATTTTATTCAATACCAGAAATTCTTCTATGTGATGATGTGCGTGCCCCTTGCGCGTTGTTCTCCTAGGGCCGATACCGATAAGTAATTTTGTGAAATTCCCGCTTCTTTGATAATCATGTAACAACAGGAACTGCACCAAATCCTGTGCTCCCACCTACTCCAGAGATAAAATCAGCAATAGATGCGCACGATTTATTTGCCCTCTGATGCGTGGTTGTTCTTCGTGGCCCATGCGACCTGGTGTTTTGTCTGTCAACTCATGGCTTGAACGAGTTGGTTTGATTCATGGTTTGAGCTTGAGGCTTGACTCGTGATCTAGCTTTGCACACCATGTAAGTTGACAAAGGGGCGATTTTTGATGGAGATAACACCTGTAAATTTAATATTCCCTGCAGCTGACACAAATGAAACTGAAAGCCTGATGTTATATTTTTAAAACTGTATTGTTATATTTGTTCAAAAGCCCAAAATCCACCTACGTGAGTATATTGAGGGTTTGAGTCTTTAAAATGGTTACACAGTTCATCGATGAGATCTGTAGAGTGAAACGGCTGGGCGCTTGTGCTTGGCTTTAGTGACTCGTGTATTGGACTGAAGATTCGATTTTCGGGTTCTCGGGGGAAAAGAGGAGAGGCTTATTCTTCTGCCGGGCAAAATCCCAAAAAATGAAAATGGGTTTGGATTTCTACCCATCGGCGTTTTGCGCATGAGACGGAACCTTAATCCATCTCCTTTTGTGTGTACGTTGGAACCCTGATTTTAATTTATGTTAATCACTTGTGGCAATCAGTTAGTTATTAAAGTAATTTTTAAATATAATTAGGTAAATGTAAAAAGGTAAACACATAAACGGATGTCTTTATAATAGCTAGGAAGTTAATGATTGAAATCACAACCATTTATTTTGTGTGACTACTAAGAATATTCCAACCATATTTAATCGTCAAGCGTAATAAAATAAAATATTGAATTTAAAATTATATAAAATAATTTTAAAATAAATAATATATGGAAAGAAAAAAACTCATAGTTTGAATGTATAACTTGACATTCTTCTCAATGAAAGAATTGCAGAGTGAGAAATTTTTAAAGCTTTGAGGTTTTGGCCAATGTGACACAAGGTTTTGAGATTTTGACGGTATGGAAACTCGACGGAAATGGCGATAGATAGAGGTTTTACTGCAGCAACAAGGTTCACGCCTGGTGGAACAAAGACTTAACGGAGACAAAGTTCTAAGACTAAGTGAAGCAACTAACCTAAATTTGGCGAAAGACACTAAGTTTGAAAATTTCCAATATTTGTTACAACAACATGAATAATTCATCAACTAAAACCCTAAGGCCAAAATCAAGAGGCCATCCTGCAAGTAAACACCTGTAAACAAGTAGATCATCAAAGTGTTTGACGAAATGCCACAACCAATAAAAGTTTTAAAAGACACCTAAAACCGTGATGTTCCATGCTCCTTAGCTTGGGAACATCACAATGGTATCAGATCTTAGATTCCTGTCAGCTAGTGACAATTAGCAGAGTTACAATAAAAATGGATATTGTTAACAGGATTGAGGAGTGTGAGAGGGAATATGAAACCATCAATAATTTCAAAGGGATAATAACATTCCAATGGTTCCTATCCTATAAAAATCCTAGTTGGAGAGAAAATAAGATTGCATGTTGGCTCAAGAAAAGGGAGGAAATCAGAGCATCCTTTCGAAGGACCCCCATGCCCATTAGAAACCCCACACCCATTAGGAGCACACAACTTTGCTACAGTTGCAAGGTGCCTTGGGAACCAGATCATAGGTGTAGGGGTAAGGGTAGAAGCATATTATTGAGTTTCACTATGACAGTGATGATGAGGCATGTGAGGATGGATCAATTGATGCTTATCTGGAGCAGTCCGATGATGAGAGTGACTCTTGCACAGAGGATGATGATTTTAGCATGCTTGAGGAGGATAGTGACCCTTGTATAGTGGATATACAGTCAGGTGGACAAGATGATAGAACCAGTACTTCAACAGACATATCACATGGTGTTGATGACCTTACACCCCAGCAGAGTGGTGACACTAGTGAAGACTCACACGTGTTAGCACCAAGGAATGACCAACTTCCTATGGTGGTTGTGACACATTTGTCATCCTTCCAGACACCCCTCATAGCCATGTCACATGAGGAGGTTAGTGGCATGTCAGATATGATTGAGGAGCCTTGTGTGAGGGATGCACACCACAGAAATGTAGATCCACAGATCCAAGAGGAGATACAGAGCATCTAGACAGTGGATGTTACACACATAGATCAACATGAGGAGATTGAGTCACATATTTGGGATACTCCATTAGTTGAGAAGATTGCAGAGACTGATAGGTTGATGGAGCACTTACTTCGAGGATCGGCCTACATTGATGAGGATGCACTCTTTAGCAGTCAGGATGACCATAGCACGTGTCTAGATACATCTATATGGGATCCATGCGTAAATGATAGTAGCAGGTTGAGTGCACAGGAGGATACGGCTGCCCATACAGGATATAGTGTGATTCAGAGTGAGATGACATCTAGTGATGGGGTTCAGTGGAATACAGGAGGACCCAGTAGCACAGTAGACAGTGGGCAGTTCAACACGTTATCTTATGCAATGAGTGTTTCAAAGGGTTCCAGAGTTGACACTAGTCGGAATGACACTAGCAGTGAGAGACGTGAGGTGACACCTTAGCATGATCGTGATCATGAGTCACACCACTTAGCATAACAACTGAGAGTTTGTGAGGATGTTGGTGGTCTAGTGGAGGAGCACCCGTTGATGGATGAGCATGAGGGGTACCCAGAGTCACTGATGAGCACAAAGAGTTATGATCCGGAGGCACAAGAGCTACACTCCATGGGATCTTTGATACAGTTGAGCACTCATCGATGCATGGGGACTCCGGAGCCAGGGGCAGTTTTGAGGATATTTCCATTTGTGTTCCGAGAGAGGTTGGCCTCCATGTAGAGGGTGATCCATCAGTACGCCTAGGATCTAGGATGCAACATGAGTCTACAAGAGATGACATGAGTATGACAGAGCATACAATGATGAGTGGTAGCTCACAAAGACATGTCAAGATGTATGGTGGGATTCATAGGAGTATAGTGCCTTGCAAGGAGGAGACACACCTAGGGGAGCATGCCGATGTCACCCCTCTGCAACAACACCTAGTTATGAGAGATCACCTTCACCATATCAGTAGTTGCATGGGAGGTGAGAGATGGAGGTCGGTTGACCAACATTTGGAGGAGTTACTTCCGATTGTACTAGATGGTTGGGATTCAATTATTATCATAGAAGAGTATTTATCATGGATACCGATGGATGAGATTTTGGTCGAATCCTTCGGGTTGACCAAAGCATGTGACAAATTCCAGTCCTACAGTCAGCTGCAGTTGTTTCTGTTAGCCTGTCCTTACACCTTTATCATAGACATCAACATGAGGAGGGATAGGCCGTGGTTGAGGACATGGGGAGTGGATAGGCCGAGACCACTTGACAGGATTACTTTTACAACATCCAACAGGATAGAGGTGGATCATCATAGGAAACCAACAGAGACTTGGTGCGTGATGATGAGCACCACAATCTAGATGATAGAAGATGAGCATAGAGAACTTCCAACAATGATCAGTCTAACACAAGAGCAGTTAGATGAGATTGGAAGTGATAAACTTCCAAGTCTTCCATGGGATCCAGGAGTTCACTTGGTTAGTAGGGTGTTTCACTACATGGTGACCTAGGTTGTGCCAAAGAGCCACACACTCCATCAGGGGTTGGTTTGGAGTGGGCCTGCAGGGACTTGCCTTATGGAGAGAGGCAGTTTCTCTATCTTGATGATTATGATCAGGCATAGATATGGTTGGGCAGGTACTACTTCTACAGAGACATTTTTACAGGTACATTTTCTAGACAATAGGTCCAATGGTCACAGGTATTTCAGCAGGAGGATTCAAGAGAGGAGGATCCAATATGTATGTAGGGGGAAGATAGTCATAGTCAGAGTAGTGCAGGGCTAGTATGGTGATCTTCGATAGAGGCTAGCATGGGACCCAGGGATTGCAGGGTTGATCATTTCACTGATTGGCAAGGGCGAGTGGACCTTTGCAGGGGAAAGTCGTTCTGACCTTCCATGGAGCTTCAGTGTTGAGGGAAGCACATTGCTTGAGAGTGTCTCATGGAGGTATTGTAGTACCTCATTCTGGAATCAACAGGTGTAGTTGATGGAGGCCGTGTTGATATCGATGGTAGCTTGGAGGATGGACTCATTCCAGGATGAGGCCATGTGTCATGTGCAGGAGACTCACAGATTTGGTGTATTTCAGGATTATGCTTCCCAGGGGTGAGCAGTTCATGACTTTATATGGGACCCAAGGGGCAGAGTGTATGATTGTTCATCTTTGGATGGGTTCTGCTGTGTATCCCACAGGTGGACATGGGATCCTGGTACTATGCATGAGGGGATTTGTTTATTGCTTGAGGACAAACAATTTTCTAGCAGGGAGGACTGTAATGTCCCCACTTTGAGACATCATCACATTAAAGAGGTTTATGATGACCAGAGCAGCCAGATGGATGTCATAGCAAGTACAAGGATTATTGAGAGGCATTGTGGGGTCCGTCTTGCATTTCTCATCCTATTTCATCATTATGAGCCATTCTGCACATATTGGTTTTGGTTCCGTGACATTCTGACAATTTCCATGGTTTTGAGTATTTTTGGCTATAAGTCAATTAAATGCACTGAAGAGGTCATTTTGTCCACTATACTTGGAGGAACCTCTCAGTGTAATAGCTCATTGGAATTGGGAGGAACAACACTACAGGATAGGATGATAAGAAGTGAATTTTAGTGGCGAGGGAAGCCACAAGGAGAGATAAGGTGTTTTTCAGAGGTAAAAGGGTTAATTAATTAATTAAATATTAATAAAATGAAGGTCACTTTGGAGGGACAAGGTGAGAAAAAAGTATAAAGGAAAAGGAAAGAGTCTTTACTCATTCATTTATGTATGATCATCTTTTGATATCTGGCTTCTAGCTAGTGAGCCCAACATTGGGGGTTTTGAGGGTTTTGACTTAACAAACCCTAGAGGATGATTTGGTGGTGAAAGACTCCACTTAGCTTGTTCCAAGATTGGTCTCGGAGATGAAATAATCTCCCAC
Source organism: Picea mariana (assembly GCA_032191745.1). Lineage (NCBI taxonomy): Eukaryota > Viridiplantae > Streptophyta > Pinopsida > Pinales > Pinaceae > Picea > Picea mariana. The sequence goes on from JASDQU010737663.1 coordinate 147,294, forward strand.
ACTATTCTAGTTCGGTTCTACATCAGTGCAGGAGGGTTCTACACCAACAACAGGCACAGGAAGAAAGAGGGGAGCACCATTGGGGGTTTCTAGCAAGGAGGGCACACCACTGATTGAAGGAAGGTTCGATCTAGCTGAGGAGAAGATATTTTGGGAATTCCAGGTATTGGGTTTTTCTTGCAGGTGTCTGAGAACCATTCTTGGTTTTTTCTGGAGGCATTTCAGTGGAGGGTTTATTTGTATTGAGAGTGGGATGATTTCCCAAGGGAAGGGCACACCATTATTTGGAGGGTAGCTAGATCTAAGGATCTAGCAGGTATTTTGCCTAGTTGAGCACTTGGGTTTTCATTGCCATGCTTCGATCTATCATTATAGTGGATTGGTGGAGCTATTGGAGGTCTCTAGGAGAGAGGTTGAGTTATCTAGGATTTCAGGCATCCATGGGGCGCACCATTTCTTGGAGGAGATTCAGATCCATGGGGTTTGAGAGGGATATTGGAGATTCAGGCACCTAGGTTGTTCTTGTCATCACCCGATCTACTGTTTGGCATATTTCTTGGGGTGATTGGACACCTTTGGCAGGAGGGCCGAATTGTTGAGGTGCTTCAACATTCCAGCAGGGCATCGCATCTTCCAACTTGGAGGTTTTTCTCTTCATACAACCCATATCATCTTGTATTGATCTTAATTGGATACTTGGCCTCTGGAGGCTTGTGGCATCTTCTATTGGAGAATTTTGTAGAAACTCCTAGCTTCTATTGTCTATATTCTTAGCCATCTGTTGAGCATTCCAGATCAGCATCTTCATTGTAGCAGGTTCTTCTATTTCATGAATAAAATCAGATTTGAGATGTTTTGGCTTGTCTATCATATTGCATATGGTTGAGGTATGTCACATTATTACATATTCTTGTTTATTTCTGCAACACATGTATAATTCATCAACTAAAATCCTAAGGCCGAAATCAAGAGGCCATCCTGCAAGTAAACACATGTAAACAAGAAGATCAACAAAGTGTTTGACGAAATGCCACAACTAGTAAAAGTTTTAAAATACACCCAAAACCGTGATGTTCCATGCTCCTTGTCTTGGGAACATTACACTCACATTGTAATCCTACCCTAGTTTTGAAGATCTTGAAGCTGTTTCTCGAGCTCTGAAGACCTTATCTCCATCCATCAAGTGTTATTGGCTTCTTGAAGATGGATATTGTACTTGATTATATTTTATTTTGAGATGTATATCTGTTGTGTATTTCTCATGAATACACTTTACATAGTTATATGACATGGATATACAGTGTATTTGATCGACAACCATAATTTATTTCATTTCGAGCATGGGTATGCCTGCCTCAGAGAGACAATTTTGGTTTTCGCAGATGACTCCTCCCGAACTCTAGTCCCAGGCACTTCTTTCGTACATTGGTAAAGATTTTGTAATGTATTTTGGCCATAAAATTCTCGTTTGACCTCACACATTAGGGGGCATCTGTTATAACCCTAAATTTATCTACACATGCATACCTTCCATCTGACCCTCTTACTTGTTATTTTTACCAAGCCATCACTAAGTTGCTCTTCTTGAAAACCATAATTTTGAATATGTACATGCCATGCACCATTACTGCTCACGTATGTACGCCTGCTACACCACTACAACCTGCGTACATATGCTAGATGCACCACTACAGCCTGCGTATACTCGCAAAAGTTGCAAAAAATAAAAAGTTGCAAGGAATTCGTTGAGATTACAGACTATTGGGTAGTTTCCCAAATAATCCACCACCTATATCTCGTCACCCAACTGAATAACCATCCTTTTGTCATATAAATGAGGTGTTGGGGTCTCATTCCACATCTAGACAAAAGAAAAGTGAAACTCTGCCCATTTCACATCCCCTCCTTGCCCTAAGAAATTGCAACCATCTTGTGAGAATTGCATCTGAATTCCCTAATTTTCCCTTTTTCCTCCATCATAAACCCATTCCATTTCCCTAGAGGGAGGTTGAGAGAATAAATATATGCAGAGACACACTTGGAGCTCAGAGAAGAGGATCCTAGACCAGGTTCCTGGAGTAGTAGCCAACCTTGTTGTAAGTGATCATTGTATTATCAATAAAAGAAGTACTTTTCTTGTCCCAAATTATGGCGTGTTGAATGTTTTCATTTGATTTATGTTTTTAATCTAATGTCTAATCCTTACTAATATATGAAATGCATGCTTGTAGTTTTTTTTCTTTTGTTTGTGAATGAAGGTCAACCTTGGGAGGAGGCTTGTAGTCATAAAAGCTATCAAGCGCGAGAGGATCATCACCGGACCCGTAGTAAAGGTACAGTTACCTGATTCTTCTCATTTTTCTTTTTCATGTATGAGCCTGGGATATGTTTGGAGTAGTTAGAAAAGTAGGATACTTTTAAACGATTATTGATCTGCCTACATTGTAAACCCTGGTGTAGCCATAGGGGGGGTTTCCCCACTAGCACTCGATCTTGGTTGAGAGAATAAATATATGCAGAGACACACTTGGAGCTTGGTGAAGAGGATCCTAGACCAGTTTCATGGAGTAGTAGCCGACCTTGTTGTAAGTGATCATTGTATTATCAATAAAAGAAGTACTTTTCCTATCCCAAATTATGGCGTGTTGAATGTTTCCATTTGATTTATGTTTTTAATCTAACGTCTAATCCTTACTAATATATGAAATGCATGCTTGTAGTTTTTTCTATTTTGTTTGTGAATGCAGGTCAGCCTTGGGAGGAGGCTTGTAGTCATCAAAGCTATCAAGCGCGAGAGGATCATCACCGGACCCGTAGTAAAGGTACAGTTACCCGATTCTTCTCATTTTTCTTTTTCATGTATGATCTTGGGATATGTTTGGAGTAGTTAGAAAAGTAGGATACTTTTAAACGATTATTGATCTGCCTACATTGTAAACCCTGGTGTAGCCATAGGGGGTTTTCCCCACTAGCACTCGATCTTTCTGAGTAAAATACTTCCTCCCGAGTATCTTTCACAGATTGTTTTCTTAGCTCCACTTCTTTCCATATGAAAGCGTCACAATTTATCTCCCACCATTGGTTAATATTAGATCTATGAATCTGCGGAAGCATCCTCCCTAGAAGTTCCATTTTAACGCAGGTCCCAACAATGAAACCATTTTGTTGGCACAGAATTGATCAGACCAAGGTCCTTCTCAGGTTACCAACAAAATGTACCGTTTAGTCTAGAGCGTTGGTATTTTCATATCCTCTAAAGAGAATAAGTCTCACCTGAAGCGCAACCAAGACATAAGTATAGTGAAGGAAAAGGAGAATACTTAGGTGGGTTCACATAACCTTCAATATTCACCATGTTCTTACGCAAGAAAAACTAACTACAAAACAACTCTGAACTCATACACACAAGAACTGAAGCTGCTTAGGTTGCAAAAATAATTCATACATAGAAACATCATATGGAACTTATGAGCATAAATAAGTGTTGTAAATATACAATGCTGAAGCATAAACACAAAATGACACAACATATTTCAAAATTTTAGATCCTTCTTTATATATTATCATAAGATCTTATCGTATACAGCCTCAGAGATACAAATTAATTCTCTGTTACATACTTCTGGCTCTGGACCCATGTCACATAGCTCTATTTACCCAAAATTGTATACAGATTACATTTACAGAACTAAAACCCAACTTCTCGACAATAGAGAACAACAAGAAGAACAATGACCTGAACTTAAAAACAAGGGGATACCCTTTTAAAATCCCAAGAGAACCACTTTACTCCTATTCATCCCATATATATAAGCTAAGTAGGGTCTTCTGACTTTGAGCTCACATGCTTTCTTGTTCTGTTGCAACTGATTTTTCCTTGTTGGCATTGCATTGTCCTTTTCACAACTGATTTCTGTTACCTTTCCTTACTTCATTGTCCATATTATTCTATAGCTTGCGCAACTCACTCTAAACCAAAATTGGGACTGTAGTCCTTCTTTCGCAGCTTCCAATCCAAAAATGAAGGGCCCAACAAGAAGTCTTGTCTCTACATGGAGGAGGGAGCTACATCAAATTCCACTAAGTAAAATGGATTGGAGACACAAAAGAAAAGGGTTATTCTTATTTTTCATCTAATGGATTATGACCCAACAATGAGACTATCCTACCACCCCCTCCTCCCTTAGAAAGTGTATCTGGTAATTATCTCTATCATGTAGCCTTTGAGTATCCCCATATGGGAGGGGTAGCTAAATTACTATCAAGGTTTATTAAATACACCTATGTTGAGTGGAAATATTAAGTTCTCAATGTTGTAGCTGTAGTAAATGCTCCAAGACCATATAGTTTAAAATGGTTCTCTCTCATCACGATGAACCTAGACATCCATTAGCCACCCCTACAACTAACGATGCCAATCACACTTCTCATACCTATCTTGGATACAATGGAACTAATTTCCCCTACCTACACCCATGGATGAGTTATATTTAAAATGTTTTGGCAGAGGCACACTGGAAAATGGAGAGGGAAGGTCACTTCCATGTGACATGTGATTCATTGGCTTGTTACCAAAGAAATTTCAACCATACACAAGCTATGGAGGGTTGAGAATTGAGGAAATTCAATATAATATTCCACCACCATTATGGATAAAAATAAAATCTAGGACTCGATACTTAATATGATAGATGAACATCCTCAAGGAATTGATGTTATTGGAAATAGAAAATTAAATGGTGGAATCTATGGGATATCAATTTGGATGGGTAACCATCTTAGGTGAGAAAGAGGAAGAAAATATAATCAACAAGTTTTTTCACCTTCATATGGAACTTATATTAGTAGAGGATTTCTTACCACTCCATTTGGAATTTATAATAATGTAAGTCCCTCTATCAATTTCCATCACTACCCCTCCTATGATTATTACCAACTCATTGTCACAACCCATGTCAAGTGAAGTTTATATCCCACTAGTCATAATGCGTGCAACTAGTTCTATATTTGAGTTTGGTGTTTACATAAAACAAAAAGATTCTACATTGGAGTATTAAACATAAGGGAGTGTCAGAGTGGACTCATTCATTATACCACAATTATTTCTTATGGTGGAAGAATTTGAAGAGGGATATGAGTTCCGACTGCAACTTGTCATTGAATTGTGGAAAATAGATCTACCATCACTTTCCAAGATCATTATAGAATCAGAAACAAACATGAAAGTAAGAGTTAAGAATAATTATGATTGCATGAGAAAACTATGGGATCATAATCTATACCTCAATGAATAAACAAGAAAGTGGGGAAAATAAAGAGAAGTGTTGCAAATACAAGTCAAATAGGCTACAACAAATTAGATTCAATGGAGAAAACAAGGAATGGAAACCAACACATTTTTATCTAGCCAAATGGAGTAAAGAACTATTGCACTAGTTAAGTTGTAGAAACAAGAGTGAATACCTAAAAGATTTAAGAAAAAGTTTAGGAAGTTGCAATGGAGGTAGGAGAAGAGTTATCCACGTATTTTGAGGAGGTTCTCCGACACCTACCTAAGGCCTTAGAAATAACATAGAAAGAAACTATTGCCAAAATCAAGGTAACAACAATACTACAACATATTGTAAAGGAAGGGAAATGGTTGCTAGAGTCCATCACAAACTCAAAGGCAATATGTAAATAGGATAAGAAGAAAAAAATTGCAAGACTGAAAGCCACTAAGGAATAAGATTGCAAGAAAATAAAAGGTTTGATCATTACGTATGTGATTACTAAATCCTAAGTGTAGATAATTTATAGTAGGTATGACTAAATTTTTGGATCTCATGGATGAAATTCTAGAAGCACATATATATCCCTATAACACCTAAGCACCAAATCTAATAGAAAATAAAGCAAAGTTATAAGAATAATATGAGAAGGTTTAGATTGAGGCCATGACGTCAAACACTCCAAATGAAAATATGAAAAATACTCAATGCATAATTGCCAAAATTTCCAAGTATATAATTTCTACATCTATAGTTAGCATGATTACCATTTTGTTCTAGTTTGAGGTGAGGCTAGGAATGAAGTTCATATGTTTTATCCTCCGTTAAGTGTAAGTGTTGAAATAACTTATACCTTGAATAATTTAAGCATTGCAGTGTAACTTTAAAATAGGAATTGGAACATTTTCTTGCACACTAACATTTGCATGTGTTCTTTCAAGGTATCCATAGCAACCTTAAATAATCATCAAAGTCATGAGTAATCATAAATAAATTATATGGTTAACATCCATGAAAAACATTATGAACTCTCATGGATACAATCAATGCTAACATGTATGCAATTAGCTTTATCTTTTCTAATATTTCGAATGGCCCATAGTATCTTGTGGAAAATTTTGGGAAGTAGCCCAATCTTATCAAAATTCTTTTCTCTTTCACTTTTAGGAGCAAAAATGTTCACCCACTTTAAAATCTATAAAAACTTTATTCTTGTCCGCATAACTTTTCTTCCTATCCTAGGAAGCTTTTAAATCATGCCTGATGTTTTCCATCTGCTCTTCCATTTCCCACAACAAATATGGTACGATGATAGCTTTGTCTATTGGGTTATCCCAACTCACTGGTTAGTTACACTTCCTACCATACAATACGTCAATTGTGATATTTTTTAATGAAGCTTGATACCCATTATTGTATGAAAAATATACTAAGTGGATGTATTCTCCCACTTTCATAGTTGGTCCATCACATACATTCTAAGCATGTCATCAATTATTTTGTTGGTCCTCTATGTTTTCCCATCTAATTTTGAGTGATACGTTGTACTGAGATTTAAATTTGTTTCAAATCCTTTGAGGAAACCTTTCCAAAAATTTGATTTGAATTTTAGATATCTATATGAAACTATTTCCTTAGGCACTCCATGTAGCCTAAAAAATTCCTTCAGTAAAATCGATACAATGTTTGTTTCCTTGCATGTAGTCTTTACATGAATAAATCGTGCATCTTTTGTTAATTTATCCACTGCCACCATGATTGAATCATGTTGCTTCATAGTTCTAGGAATGTTGGTAATAAAATAAATTGTAACCACTTCCCATTTTCACCTAGGAATGGGAATTAATTGTAGCAGCCTTTTTGGATGACTATCCTCAGTTTCCACCTTTTGGCATTATAGGCATTTAACAATAATAATAGCCACTTCTTTATTCATTCCTGTCCAAAACTATTGGCTTCTTATAGCTCCAATTATTTTCTAATATCCTAGGTGCCCAACATATGGAACATCATGCATTTCCTTCAACACTATATTTTTCATCTCTCTTGAATTTGGCACATATATTTTTCCTTTATACATGAGGATTCCATCCTCTTTTAGCTCATAATAATTAAATTTCTGCTATAAAATATCTTGCTGCAATGTCTCTTTTATTTTTAGATATTGTTGATTTGAATTTGTTGCCTATAATATTATGTCTTTTAAATATGTATTGAACGAGTTGATGGTTGAAATATTATCTTCATAATCTCTTCTGCGGAGTTCCTCGACCACTTGATTTTATTTACCTTTGATATGCTTAGTTTCGAATTCAAATTCACTTATAAATTCCATCCATCTAGTTTTTCTAGCATTTAATGTTGGATGTCCAAACAAATGCTTATGACGATAGTGGTTTGTCCTTAGCTGAAATATTTTCCACATTTTTAATGCATGAGCAATGGCTACTAATTCTAAGTCATGTATAGCATAATTCCTCTCATGCTCCTTTAATTTTCAAGACTCATAGCATACCACATGATCATTTTGAGTGAGGACTCCACCGAGCCCTTCCTTTCATGCGTTAGTGCACACCACAAAATATTCATATGGATATGAAATCTTTAATATGGGTGCACTTGAAACCAATCACAAATGTGTCTAGGTTCTCCCTGAACACTCCATTCATCAAGAACATGAAAATTGTTGGGGAATTTGGTAGCTCAAATGGCACTATTGTAAATTCATAACTCCCATACCTTGTCCTGAACGTTGTCTTGTTAATATCTTCTTATTGTATCCTTACTTGATGATAACCCGATCCCAAGTCAATATTGTAAAATATACTTTCACCTTTCGTATGATCAAATAAATCATCAATCCTTGGAAAATGAAATTTGTTCTTTATAGTGACCTTGTTCAGTTGTCTGAAATCAATACATATCCTTAAGGTTCCATCCTTCTTATTTACAAAAAGAACTGGTGCTCCCTAAGGTGACACACTTGGGAATATATACCATTTCTTCAAAATTTATTCAAGCTACATCTACAAATATTTCAATTACGATGTTCCCATTATATAAGGCATCTTGGACACTGGAGAAGCTAGTATCAAATCAACAGAGAAATCAATGTCTCTCTTTGGTGGAAATCCTGGTATTTCTTCAAAATATTTCAATACTGGATGGTCTTCAATACTTTCTACTTTATATCCAGTTTCCTCTTCCACATGGGCTACAAATATCTTTCATCACTTCCTAAAAATATTTTTCATTTGGATGGCTAAAATTTCTCTAACAACTACAACTCTCAGAATTCCTCGAAACTTGCCCGCTTTCCTCCCTCATCAAGATAAGTTATGGTCTTGTTGTAATAGTCTAGGAAAACATGGTATTTTTCCAACCAATCCATGCCAATTAGACAATCATATGAACCCAATGATATGATTCTTACATCTACCTTTGTGCATTCATGTCTATAGGACAATATTTAACCAACTCATGGATCTTTCCCTCGACCCTTGTGGCTAATTGAAGTAACCGATATTTATTATTATTACTCCTTTGCAAGTGAAATCTTTCAAAAATTTTAGAGTTTATGTAACTATGACTAGATACATAATCAATTAAAATTTCTATGGGATGGTTATCAATCTTACCTTCCACTTCAATCACGGGGGATTGATAATATGCTTACTTGTTTTCCAAGGCTACATAAATCCTTGGAATTCTTCCTCCCATATATTCAACTCTTTCAGCCTCTTGAATGTTCTAAACAGTCCTTGTTCTTTCTCCTTTGTGAGTGATTTCCCTATGTAAGTGATTTCTCTCACATCCCTAACATTGTACATGCTACTACCTTGGCCTTTTCCCAAATGAATCTATTGTATTATGCTAATTTTTGGTTGAATTTCCTTGCTGATTTGCTTGGGATTTTTTCTTGAAAATGGTGTCTTAAAACCTTTTTTCGTTTTCTCTTTCTTACCCTTCAACTTTTCATTCCAATCTTTTTGAAATTCTGGCCTCCCTCTACTTTACTCATAAATATGCTTTTCTCTTCTTATGGTATCCTCCAAATTTCTAGGGTTATCATATTGTATCTTGTGACTATAGAAAGAGGGAAATACACTTAGAAACTTTTGTGCTTTTACATTCTCATCATTTATGAAGTCCACATACTTCATCAACTCAAAGAAGCTCTTCTCATACTCATCCATTATCATGCTTCCCAATTTCAGTTCAAATAACTCTTTCATCTTCCTCTCATAGTAATTTTCTAAAAAATATTTATCTTGGAAATATCCTTTGAACTATGTCCATGAGACCTTCCTCTAATCAAGGTATTTTTCTTACTTAAGTTGATCCCACCACATGGTTTCATTTCCTTGCAAGTGGTAGGTTTCAATTCTTGTTTCTACCCTTGAGACATAATCATGCAGTTGGAAATATTTTTTCATTTCCAACAGCCAAGCCTCAACCTATTCTCCTTTCCTATTCTCACCATTGAAAGTAGGTGGATTTATTTTCTTGACTTTACCTTGCAAGATGTCTCCCTCAGGCCTTCTCCTCTATATCTTAACAAGAGACACACTTTGATTACTCCCTGGCCCTGAACATGCATGAGCTCTCCCTGTGGATTTCTCTATGGAATGATGGTGTCGACTCATTCTCCTTGAACTCCTGTCATTCCCATGATCATCGCTTCTACTTTGGGATCTGAATGTTGTCACTTTTGTAGTACTAGTTGATTTCTTTGTAGAAAAGTTGTTATTGGATTTCCTCTGCAACATGTTCAATATCTGATGTATATCTTCCCAAGCCTTCGTAATATTTTCATTATCTTCCCTATAACTCCGCACTTCTCTCTGGAAACTTCTTATAGTTACATGATCCTGCATGTCTCTTCTTCAATTAGATTATGTCTCAACATTCCCCATGTTGACATGCAACCCTCTGAATTCATCTTCATGACTATAGGAGCATTGGGAATATTCCATGGCTATAATTATTATACATGAAACAAACTACCTTATTGTACCTCTAAATTCTACAATAAATGTGCATGCAAAATATTTCCCGTTGACAAAATATATACACGGTTCTTGAAAATAATGCATAAATTTCCTGCTCTTTAATTCCACCAGTCATCTTCTTCTCAGTTGACTATAAAATTTACTATACAAATAGATTTTCTAGGTTGATAAATGGATTCTCCCATCCAATATATTTCTAATTACTTCTTTCTTTCTCAATTATGAGCTCTGAGTAGAAAATTGTAGTCATTTGAATATGGCTAATTGACACCTTTTGTACACTTTTCATTCTGGTACAATTAATTTCAAACATGAACTTATGCCACTTGTAGAAGTAAATTTGTCAAGAACTAGGGAAACTTTTGTATGATACATATATAATAGTGATGACAAGGAATTCATAAAAAATCTCATATTGTCATTTGATGCTCTAGTAAAAAAAAGTGCAACAATCTGGAAATGACAACTTTGTTCTTTTTCACCCCTTTCTCTAGACTTAGAATTTTTAGCCAAACTGGCTATCTCCTAAATTGTATACTTTTAGAAATATTTCATTAAACCAAAGTTGTGTTCCTTGATGAGTATAGAAAATTTTGAGTAAATAAAACTTTCTCAGATTCTCCATTTGGGGACCCTTTTTCTCCTCTGAAAATCTAAAAAATACCCCAAAAGTGGCCCAAAATAGTAGATTTTGGCATGTTTCAGCATCCCCATTCCAAACCCTTCAGAATTTATTCAATTTCTTCATGGAATATTTCCATGTTTTCTTTATAGATTCTCTCCAATAATTTCAACTTAATCAGAATCTCTTCCAATGATCTGGACACATATCTTTAAAAACCATTATTTTGGAATTTGTGAGAAATACAAACATAAATGGATAGTGGCCATCTATGTAACATTTGTATATATCCTCCCTATGGAAATCCCCAATAATTTTCATCTCAATATGACTTAATCTACTCCAGTTATGGCCAAAATATGATTTTGGCTCCAGACCTTTTTTTTAAATTGTAGGATAGTTTTTCGTACGTGGAAATATTTTTAATCATGGAATTATACGTCCATGTGGCACACTGAGATGAAATTTCATCCTCTTGTCTACCCTAGCCCTGCCTTGTTATCCTTCATCACCTTATTTACCTTTATTTCATAAATTAAGATATATTTTGGGCCCCACCATACTCGAATGTCCACTTGACACCTTCTTTGACCACAGATGGGATAGGGGTCCAACCTCTCTTACCAAAATTTCACGTGGTTCCCTTCATTAGATGTGGGGATGGGAGAATCTCATTCCACACCCTTTTTCCTTGGGAACGCGCAACCTGCATACCCCTATATTTAACGGTGGATATTAGGGAACGATCGACGACCCACAACAATCTTGCATCATCAACATCCGTGAGCCTTAATATCCCTCCACAATGTGATGGTGGTTTTATCCCATGATACGTAGAATCCTGATCCATATTTATGAGGGAATGAAATGAAACACACAAATAAGACAAAAAAATAGAGGTACAATCATACTGTATTTCTATTAAAGAATGAAATATGAAAAGCCTATAAAAGAAGATACAATGTGAAATGAAATCGCTACAATGTTGGTAGCTTATCTCTGAGAAGAGATGTTATGGCTATGTGAAATTGCAAGAAGATGATTACAATGAGTCTTCAAAGGCATTTTTAACATAAAGCATAAATAAGAAAACCCTAAACATCCAAAACCATAACCCTAGAAGATGAAATGCCAAAAGAGTTATGGACCCCGATGGGGGTAGTTGATATGTCAACTTCCCAAGGGTGTAAATTTTGTGTATGATATATGTTGAACTTGGTAAACCCTTAAAAAGTTCTAGTTGAGGAGTACACATCTTGAGTAGTTCAATGTATCCTTTGAAATCAATTGGGCGCTTCCATGTCAAAAACATGTCGTTTAGGGCCTCAAAACAACCTTGAAATTTTGGGGCCCAAAAAACTATAGAAAAAATGCAAAGATGGGAATTGTATTTTGAGCCAGTGGAATAGGAAGAAAGCCATTGATGTCAACCTGGATCAGCCATCTCTCCTTAGGAATAAATGGTCTCCATTTCATTGATTTCCCCCATCAAATGGGAGACTTCTATTGAACTTGACGCTTGGTGAGCCACTGGCCTTGGCGCAATAGCTTCCCTTCTTTGAAAACATGATAGAGTTGGATATTTTGTTGCCAGGTGCCCTTAACCTGTGTTTCCATGATCCAATCAGCGGTTTCTTGTTCCATGTATTTATGTTTGATATTAATAGGTGTCAATTATTCTTCCACCTCCGATGTGTCAAACAGTGGTGGAAAATATGGCTGAAGGAGGTCCACATTGAATACTCGCTGAAATCCAAGGAAGGAGAGAATACTTAACTCAAATGCATTGTTTCCCATAACCTTTGTGGTGTTTTAAGGTCCATAGTGAAGTGGACACAACTTCCTATGGGTTCTCGTAAGGTTCTCTTTATACAAATGTAACCAAACCTTTTCTCCCACTTGAAACTTGTGGGAAACCCAATGTTGGTCATGGAATTTCTTGTAGTTAGCATTAGATTTCTACAAAATACCATCGACCTGATGGCATATGTGTTGAATTTGTTCAATGAATTTGGTTACTTTTTGTACCTCATATTGAGCATGGGAATATTCATCCCATGTGGATGCAAGGGGAAATTCTACATCAATGGGACCCAATGGTTGAAATATCAGGCCCACATGAAATTTTTTATGGCCATTTGAGCTATGGAGGGCTCTATTGTAGTTGTGTTATACATAAGGAAGGATATCATTCCATGTGCATGGATGCTTGGAGTTGGACATGTGCAAGATATGCACAATCATCCTATTGATGACCACTATCTATCCTTTAGTATGAGGGTGGAAGATAGTCAATTTGGTATTCTTGGTGTCCAATAATGACCAAAGGCTCGACCAAAATGTTCTCAAGAATATGTTGTCATGATATGATATGATGTTCTGCAATAGTCTGAAGTGTACCCATACACACTTGAATAAGATCTTGGTAGTGGCCTATGATTTGATACTCTTCTTACCAGGTCATCAACATGGCCATCTTCGATAATCAATCAATAACCATGAATAAAAAATCATTTCCATGCTTGGTTGATGGGATACCTTACATGTAGTCCATCGAGATGGATTCCCAGGGCTCGTTGGTAGTAGGTAGAGGGGTATACATTTCCTGTTTTTAAATGGTTGACTTGGCTATTGAGAAGGTATTGGATGATATTATATACTTACTAAGATCATGTCAAATATTATTTCAATAGAAATACTTTTGTATTACTACCATTGTCTTCTCCATGCCAAAGTGTCCTGCCACCCGACTATAGTGGGATTCCCAAATCAGCTTGACATGCTCGCTTGAAGGAACATAGAGATGAACCAGATGGAATAGTATTCCATTATAAATATGAAAATAGGAAATGACCATGCATATTCCCTACATATGGTAGGTTATAGTGAATTTAGAATCATTGTCATAGAGTTGGGACAACCCTAAGGTCTCATGCCCACAAGCATTTAGCACTATGGTTAGCGCTGCAATTGGAGGTTGAATAAGGAAGTCACCGACATGATTGGTTCTCCATTTCTTATACTTAATGTTAATGATATGAAACTATTGCAAGTATGTGAAACACTTTTTATGGTGGTCATTCTACAATTTGTCTTATGTCTGCATGAACAACAAAGGCTTCTGATCCGTATGAAATACTACATCCTTCCCTAGATTGTAATGATTCCATTAGTGGTAGTATTGTATGATGGAATACATTTATTTTTCATATGAGGGGTACTTATAGACAACATCTAAGAGTGATTCACTATGATATTCCACATGATGCCCGTTCTAAGTGAGAATGGAACCAATAACATAATTGGAAGCATATGTTGCAATCTCAAATGCTTGTTGTAGATCACGTAAGGTGAGAACTGGGCTAAGCATAAGCGATGTTTCCTATCATCAAAGGATTTCTATTGTGACCCACCCCACACAAATTTGTATTTCCAAACTCCCTTGGTCACTTGGCTGATAGCCCATGTGATATAGGAGAACCCCAATACAAATCTTTGATAGAAGTTGAAAAGGACTAAAAGGCTCTAAATATCAATGAGTGTTGTTGGGGTTAGCCATTCATGAATGATTTGGATATTGGATGGATCGACATGAAACCCATTTCCATATACAATGTATCTGAGGTATTGGACCCTGTTCATACTGAATGAGAATTTTTCTGGGTTAGCATATAGCTTGTGTTGTTGTAGAGTGTCGAGGACATGTTAAATGTGTTGCAAGTGTTCTTCCCAACTCTTTTTTAAGATAAGGATTCCATATAGATATACAACCTCAAAGGAATTAGTGAAGGGAAGCAATATGTCATCCATCAACCTCATGAAAGTTGTTGGGGCATTCGTCAAGCCAAAGGGCATGACCAACCATTCGAAAATACCTTCTTTAGACTTGAAAAAAGTCTTCCATACATTAGTTTGATCTATAGGGACCTGGTGGTATCTGGACTTCAGATCAATCTTAATAAAGTACTTTCCCCCCTTGAGCTAGACAAGAAGGTTGTCAATTTAGGGAATTGGGCATCGATTCTTGAATTTGATTTTGTTTAGAGTTATATAATCAATACAAAGTAATCATGTCCTATATTTCTTCTACATAAGCACTATTGGGCTTCCGTAGGGTGAGGATCTTGGTCAAATGTTCCCTTTTTGGAGTATCTCTTGAATCCGGTGCTTGATTTCCTCATTTTCTTGGAGAGAGAATTGATACACTGGCCCATTAGGAAAATACATTCCAGGGGTCATCTCAATTGAATTCTTGACCTAACACTGCAGAGGCACCCTGATAGGTGAGGCGAAGATGTCCCGGTATTCTTCCACGACTTTGTCCACTTTCTTTTATTGTGTACAGGAGCCCTATGAACAGGCCATGGATTTGGCCGCAACCTTCCATTCACTTTGACAGTAAATCATGAAGAGGACAAATTTCCCAGTTTGGGAGATGAACTTCTTGTATTTATTAGCCAAGACCAAATAAATTGTGATATGTGGAGCTACCTCTAGTATCCTCTATAATTGTGTTCCCATAGTAAGAATGAAACTATGAGGTCTAGACTCATATACATCATGAAGTTTCCATATATATGGTTTTCCTAAAATAACATCACAAAATTAAAGTGTGGAAACATCACACAATACCTCATCCTTGAATGAATTTATGCCATAGCACATGCATCACTATTGGATGATGCAGAGATCTCATCCTTGGATAAGCCACTCGATGTTGTACAACTATAGATGTGGTGTTGTTGGAAACTCAAACCATTTGACGAAATATACTAATACGAGGTTTTTTTGGCTTATGCTATCAACAATGAAATGTAGTGGACCACCCTTCACCAACATCTCAGAGTGAAGGGCGTTCACCTTCCTCTAACTCTTATGATTCATTTGGCTAGACCTTGGTGGCAGTGACTTTGGAATTTGGTTCTACATCAATGATTTTCTACCCCTTGTCTGGCTCTGAATCAAATTCATATCCTAGATATGACTCGAATGATTTCAACTTCACCACTAATGACTACTTCAAGTGGCATTCATCGATCTTGTGCTAGGGGATTTGATGGAACTTTCACCATTTCCCAATGTCTTTATTTGTCTTCCCATTACCTTTATTTGTTTGAGGCTTCACTAGTTTTCTTGAGGTTATCCATCCTTTCTTTTTCCTTTTTTCAATGTATTGGGGTCCCCTTTTCCTTTCTTCTATTGTGATGCATTCACATATTAAAACTCTTTCTTATTACCCTGTTTCAAGTTTTGCTCAATTTTTGATAGCATATTGATACGTAGTTCCTAGTGACGAGATGTCCATACACTCCATATCTATTTGGATGTACCTATGTATACCCCACAATATTTTATAACCAAATTCCTCTCAAAGTCTCTGATACCCATCTTGGTGTGCAAGGTATGGAAGGTATTTGTGAACTCTGAAATTATTTGGTCCCTCTCCTCATGCAGTGTGGTCCATCTCATGTATTGGTCATCGTAGTTTCCAACAATGTATATTGTTTTTTGACAACATTCATAAAAGAGTTCCAAGTGGGCTTACCCACAAATATTCCATACTCCTATGTGGAGTTTTTCTCATAGTAAGTCTCCCACCAATGGTTGACATGGGAGACCACCTTAAGGATGAAAATGTGACCTTTTCCCTATTTGAAAATTTGTGGACAAAGAAATAGCCTTCTAGTAGAGTTAACCATTTTTACACAATATTTTCATCTATTTGACCTTCAAATATAGGGATATGATAATTAACTTGTAAATTGAAGGGGGCGACACCTCCAAAGTGGTCGCTTGAAGAAGATGCATCTATTGTTGTTGGAAACCATCAAAGGATTTGGAAAAAATTATCCATCATCTCATTCCTCTATTGTGAAAGTACTTCCATAACCAACAACTTAAGAGGATCTCATGCTCCCTCATTTCTCTTTTACTTCGCCATGAATGACCATCAGGGTCAACGAGGACAATTTTCCAAGGGTTCAACTAGTTTGAGTGCAAATTATTTATACTCTGACCTTGTTAGGGACATGCACAAAGAAATAGATAAATAAAATACCACTCTGATACCACTAATCCTAATTTATGAGGGAACGAAATGAAACACAAAAATAAGAAAAAAACATAGAGATACATTAATACTCAATTTCTATTAAAGAATGAAATATGGAGAGACTGTAAAAGAAAATATAGAGAGAAATGAACTTTCTAGAATGGTGGTAGCTTATCTCTAAGAAGAGATGTGATGGTTATGTGCATTCATAAGGATATGATTACAATAAGGCTCCAAAGGATTTTTTAACATAAAGCATAAATGATAAAACCCTAAACATCTAAAATCCTAACCCCATAATATCAAACGATAAAAGGTTTGTGGGCCCAGATGGGGGTAGTTGATACATCAAATTCCCGAGGGAGTAACATTTGCATACAATATCTATTTAGAGCACTCAATACCCCATCGAAAAGTTCTAATTGAGGAGTACAGATATTGAATGTCCCAATACAATCCTTCAATATCTATTGGGTGCTTCCACGTTAACAAATTTCATTTAGGGAATGAAAATGACCCTTGAATTTTGGGACCTTGAAAACTATAGAAAAAATTCCAAGATGGAAACTATGTTTCGATCCAGTGGAATAGGTGGGAGACCACCAATGTCCACCTGGATCACATCCTCCCATTGGATTTGTATCACCGAAGAGATTCTGGAAAAATATAATTTCTACCATGTGATATCTCTTATGGTATTACTCAATACTACTTCACTTTATGTGGCACATCATCCCTAGGCCCACCACCGTACACTCTATACCCTATCACCATGGCCATCCATTATGGACCTACCACCTGACACCCTTCTTTTGGTTATGACAAATCACATGCTCCCCTATCCAATGGCAGGGATGATCAAAATATCAATGGTACACATCAATTTTGTAGTGCCAAATTTATCGATGGTTAATAGCCCTTTGTGATGCAATGGTGGTTTTTCAGTAGTATATGTCGCACCTTCCCATTGGTTTTTCATTAACAAGATAAATTTCAAAACCTCTCTCTATAGAATGCGATACCACTTACCGCCTTTCTTTGATACCACTTGTGTTATCTATAGTACCTCTACTAGTAACCTCACCAGCCTGGCCTACCAGCATGGAAATCCACATCACCCACCACGTGGCTACCACGTCATGGTACAAAAAGACACCCAAAAGTTTCCATAATTTCCCAAATTTTCAAAAATGCTTGTTTTTGAAAATATCTTCCCTGATCTTAATTTCCTCAAATTGCTCTTGAATGTTTTCCAATTTCACTAGAGTAATCTTAACAAATAATTTTGCATACGTCCTTTGATATTTATTTCTATGAATTAGGCTTTTGCATGTTAAGTCTGGCCCATACAGACTCAGTGTTTGAACCCCAAGCTCTGATACAATTCTTTAATGTTCCCCATCTTAACTAAGGAACATTACTATGTGGAATACACATAAAAATCGAAAATTTTCTTCTAATTTATTTTCCTGAAGCTTACCATCCACCATTTATACATATAATTAACTAGATTATGATACTCACAATTGAATGCATGTACAACATCCTAAATGAACATAAATGCAATTAATAAATAATTTACAATGGCACATAAAACCATTCTCATTCATAGAGTAAAATGCACATCCATAAGACTCATAAGCAAACTCAGATAATAGATAAACACTTATCTTTAAAAGGGAGCTTGTGCAAGTAGATTCTTGGGAAGGATGTTCAACCCAACCATAGACTTGATGTTCTAGATCTCAATAGAAAGTCACCCTCGAGTTAGGGCTAGGAATCCACAAAATAATGTTTCCTCTCACATTCAATTCACAAATCAATATCTCACAACCCACTGGTATTGTCCTACATCTATCTCGAATTTTCTCCAATTGTCTTCCTATTGAACTTCAAAACCCAAGGAATGTACTCGATCACTACTCCTAGTTCATTGAACATCCCATTAATTTATCAAGGTCTCTATGGCTCAATTAACTGGGAATATATTTGTTGGAAACTCAAGGGAACTCACTGGTGTTAGGATATTTAGATACTTAGGAGTTAGTTAAGATCTACTTGGTCTAATATGTCGTTAGGTAAAAGTGTGTTTCTTTAGTATGCATTAGTATGCATTTGTAGTTAGG
>JASDQU010737664.1:30317-44025 GCA_032191745.1 Picea mariana
GGCCCATGGTCATAGCCATGGTTACATCGGTGAAAGTTAAGACAAGAGCTAGCTTACTACTAAGCTCCACTTCACAAATTGTGAATCGAGAAAATTGAGGTGACTCACAACTAATCACTTGAAACGTGGAATCACAAAATGCCTTTTCGAATAGGGCTTTGGTCACAACCACCGGTCACATGAAGCCCATAGCTCAAGGTCATATCGTGAAATGGAGCCATTTCTCACTAGACAGAAATTGAGAAGCAACTTTTGGATAAACGCTTGGTCACCGCCAGTGGTCATTCGAAGGAAGGGACTTAGAAGCCAAAGAATCCATAGTTGATTGGTTGTAACTGACATAAAAGATGAAGAGTCTCAATTGTTAGATAATATAAGGAATTTTAGCATAACTCTTAGTGAGGATGAACGCATGGAGCTAACCACTAGGGATGACGAGGAGTTTCCATGATGACCAGTAGATGACTCGACGTAAGAAAAGCATGAAGAACAAAGATGTGAAGTGATCATGTTGTCGAGCTATGCAGGAGCGAGGAAGAGCTACAGTAAAATACCCGAAGGAGAGAACAGTGACGTTGTGAAGAGAATGCAAAGGTATTGCACATGAAGGATGTAGAAGGTGCACAGAGAGTATAAAAATCCAGAACAGAGAAGAGATGGTTTTTTTTGTTGAGCATGATTCATGCTGGTAGAAGCATGCAGTGTGCAGGAGTTGAAGTGCAGGAGAAGAAAGGAACATAAACACATATATGAGAGAAGAACAAAAAGTGCAGTAGACACGAGGAGAGAGACACGATGCAGGTAGAGTAGAGAAGTGTAACAGAACAGTGAGGAGACTGGTAAGCCATAGATAAATGTTGTATCATTGTGATAATGTTGTAAATAGGAAAATATTTATATTTCAGGGTGGTTGGGAGGTGCTAGGGAGGATTGGTGTTCTCAGAGTTTCAGGTAGGTGCTTGAACACAGGGAGTTGTAGCTTCCATCTGGTTGCAGCCAAAAAACCAGGGTGGTTGGGGGGTGCAAGGGAGAACTATTATTCTCTATTATACAGGTCAGTTCCTGTGTGACTAGAAGTTGGTGCTTCCATCTAGTTGGTGCTGGAACAGTTAGGGAGTTGGTGCTTCCTTCTAATGGGTGCTATAAAAACCAGGGAGTTGGTTCTTCCTTCTAGTAGGTGCTAGAGAAACCAGAGAGTTGGTGCTCCCAGTAAGTTGCAGCTTGCATAACATAGGTGATAGCCTCACAATGAGTTGGTGGTCATAAGAAAAGAATGATAATGTACAAAAAATAAATATTACTTATCATATCAAGAAGAAGAGGTTTTTCCCTTTATGGGTTTCCTCAGGAAATATATGTCTCTATGTATTTCATGTGTGTGATTGATGTTTAATATTCTATTTCTTACTTCCATTCATTATTGTGATCGTCATTGAGTTTTCTGTGAAGATTTAAAAATGGGAATAATTGTCTAAGCACAGTAACAACTGATTCACCCCCGCCCCTCTGAGTTGTCCACACTTTTCACACTCATGAGGTTCACTATGAGTTCTTGTTCATGCCCTTTGGATTTGTAATTCGCCATCAACTTTCCAAAGTCTGATGAATCATGTATTCTATCCTTTTCTCTGTCGTTTTGAGTTAGGTTTCTTTGATGATATTATCATCTATAGTAAAACCTAGACATACCATCTTACTCATGTGGATACAGTTCTTCATCTACTCTCTAAGCACTAAATTTTTCTCAAACAATGTAAATGTTCTTTTGGAGCATCAGAAGTCTATTACTTGGGTCATATTGTTGGCAAGGAAGGCTTCGGGGTGGATCCTAAGAAGATTGAAGTTGTGCAGGATTGACCTCGCCCTAAGTCTCTCAAAATATTATGTGGTTTTCTAGTTTTAATGGGATATTATCGCAAGTTTGTTAACAATTATAGCAAGATTGCAACAACTCACACTAATCTTCTTAAAAAAAATTATTTCATTTGGACTTCAACTATTGATAAGGCCTTTCAAGCCTTTAAAGAGGCCATGTGCACCACTCCTTTCCTGGCGCTTCCTAACTTCACAAAGACCCTTGTCCTAGAATGTGATGCTTATGGGAGATGAATTGGAGCAATCCTTACGCAATATGGGTGGTCTTTGGCCTATACCAACAAACAACTATCAGAGTGACATTTGGGACAATCAATCTATGAAAAGGGAATGTTGGCTATTCAACATGCAATATATCTTTGGTGCCCTTATCTATTGGGGAAATGTTTCCAAACTAAGATAGATCATTAGAGCCTCCAATATTTTCTGGAGCAATGTTCTTCCTCCCTGGAACAACAAAAATGGGTAACTAAATTATTTGGATATGATTATGAGATCATTTAAAATAAAGGCAAAGACAATGTGGTTGTTGACGCTCTTTCCCAGAAATATGAATATGAAGGGTCTATTTTATCCCTCTCCTTCATTGTACTAGAGTGGCTCCAAGAGGTTCACCAGGAATGGCTACAAGATCCAAAAATTTCACATTTTATCCAACAATTGCAAGCCAATGCTCTAGTTTCCCCAGGGTACTCTTGGCACAATGATGAGATTCACTACAAAGGACATCTGTATTTAATTCAATAGTCACACCTTAAATTCACAGTACTTTCTAAGCTTCATGCTACACCCTCAACTGGGCACTCAATGTTTACTACAACCTATGAACAGGTAAAGCACTCTTTTTTTTAATATGGTATGAAACAGGATGTTCACACTTTTGTGGTAGAATGTGATGTGTCTCAATGTAGCAAGGGAGAAACAACCAAAGCACTTGGAACACTTCAAACACTTACAATTCCACCCACTATTTGGAGGGATATCTCTATGGATTTCATTGTTGGCTTACCTAAATTAGGAAATAAGTTTGTCATCATGGTGGTAGTTGATCAACTTTCCATTTATGTTCATTTATGTTATCTTCAACACCCATTTATCGTCTCCATAGTGGCTCATCTTTTCATGGATCATGTCTTCAAGATTCATGACATGCCTCATTTTATTCTTTTTGATAGAGATCCCACTTTCACCAACAATTTTTGGCAAGAATTGTTCGGGCTAAAGGGCACCCAGTTACATCTCAACACCACCTATCATCCCCAAAATGATAGTCAAACTAAACTTGTCAACAAATGTTTGAAACCTATTTGAGGTGTTTTTCATTTGAAATATAGAATCAATGGGATCAATGGTTACATTTAGCTAAATGGTGGTACAACACTTCTGACCATAAAACTATTTGCATGACTCATTTTGAAGCAGTATATGGAAAGAATCCACCTTTAGTTATTTCATACATGCCCGGTGTCTTGAATGTCCAGATAGTTGGCCAAACTATTATAGTTCAAGAGGTTATTCTATGTACCCTCAAAGAGAATTTGGTCATGGCTCAGAATCGCATGAAGCAACAAGCATATCATGGTCACTCCGAACATCAATTTGTTGAAGAAGACTAGGTGTTTATTCGACCACAAACTTATAAGTAGACTTCACTCAAGGCTAGTCATTGTCAGAAATGAACACCTAAATTCTATGGTTCTTGTATAGTTATCAAGTGCATGGGATATGTGTCCTATTAGTTAGCCTTGCCTAGTCATTCTAAGATACATCATATTTTTCATGTATCCGACTTAAAGAAGGTGATTGGAACTAAGTGCCTAACTCGAACCAGTATTCCTGAGCTGGATGAAGAAGGATCCATATGGTTGCAACCACAAGCATTGTTGGACTAACGTGAGCATCATCTCCATCAATGCACCATCAAGGGAGTGTTAGTTCAGTGGAAAGATACAACTCCAGACGATGCCACCGGGGATCCAGCTTGTTAGGGACCTAACCTACCTAACCCATCAAGTGGGTAGAATAATATATTTCCATGTAATAAAGGTCAATATTAATAAATCCTAGCAATAAGGAGGAATAATTCAAATGTAAGAAGAACTAATAGAAGCTTCCACTTCTAGAAGAATCTTCCTCTAGATTGTTCTTTTGGATAGATAGATTTAGTATAAATAGGATTAGAGGGTATGAGAAGTTTTGTCTTGAAGAATTATTTTAATGGATCTCTGCTCTGTTGGAGGTTTCCCCCTCGAAGAGGCAAGTGAAACTTGTTTCCTATAAATAAAGGTATAATTTTGGTGTTGTGGTTCCATATAATATTTTGTTGCACTGTTATCTCTACAATATTTTCATATTTTGTTTCTATCCTGGTGTTATTTTCTACATTATTTCTCTTCTCGGCTAATATAATAGACCTGGTACCTTACAAGTGGTATCATAGCACTTTCCTCAACATAAAATTGTGGGTTAATTTTTTTAGGGTAGAGACGTATATGGAGTCTTAAAGCTACAAAGATCTGTCGTTACAGGCATAAACCCATGGTCGGGGAGTAATACATGCATGAAATACAAGTGTTACTCAAGCGCACATTTGTTGGCCACCCTTGTAACCCCTGTTGGTACCCCTTTGAGTGGTAGCGCATCAAAGAGAACATGTATACGGATTGACCTATATCTCTTGAATCCCTTCGTAGATAAACCGATTGGCCACCTGATTGCGATAGTGCCACCAAGAACAACACTCAGGAAGATACTTTCTAGTACCTGGGTAGTCGGGTAGTACGACTAAGGGAACAATCTAGCCTACTTAGTTGGTTCCCTGAGATATTGGGTCGGGTACTATTGTTAGACCCCACACATATATCATAGAGCTATAGCACAATGAAAAACCTTGTTTGTAGAAACCCTAAATACCCTACCCCTTGAGATGGAGACAAAAATAGAACAAAAAATATATATTACTGCGTAGTTGTGCCTTTTTCATTTTGGTTGCAAAATTACTACACATTTATTCTTGTTAAGAATTTGGGTATTTCGCCACTGTAGTATTATTCAGGATGGAGTATAAATCCGTAGGAGTTAAAAAAAAAAAGAATTATAGTAGTCCCGCTGACACACTTATTTGGGACCTATCCCATTGGATTCCCCTTTTCTCCTTGATCGCAATCATACCTTCTTCTTTTTTTCAGTGGATTTGACCCCTTCTCAGCTTCCCTATTTTTCTGCATATTCCATTATATTTCCCTTCTCTCCCTTATCTTCATGGTACATATCACTTATAAGTCCTTTTTTATGGTCCCACCCACCCATTTTTCCTTACTCACACTCCCCCTCTACAAATGGCCACCACTTGTAACCAAGACCTGCAAGCTTCCATCAATCAAGACCAGGACTCCATCTAAAAAGTGACATCTGATATTGGATCTACCAATTATCGCCTTCCACAATTCGAGACCCAATTCCAACACATATTTTCCACCATGGAAGCCAAAATCATGAACTAATTTAACACCCTCCAGTCTATTGTCAACCAATTGTTGAACCGCATTCTGGGTCCATCCTCCTCGAACCAAACAAATGTTGTTGATTCCTCTCATTCTCTGCATTTTCAATCCAAATCCTTTCATAATGACCCCTGTATTCCTCACGTTGAGGTCAATAAATTTGGTGACTCTGATCCTACGAGTTGGGTCACTCAAATGGAGCATTATTTTTCTCTACATGGTATCCATGATGAGTTGGCCAAAATTATCTATGTTGTCCTCTATCTATATCCTGAATGATGGAAATGGTGGAAATGGTGCAGAAATTCACATCATGGGTATATTTCCTAGACCTAGTTTGTTGCAGAGCTCTATGACCGCTTTGATACTGATACCCACTATCTCAGTTGTTTGACCAAGTTGAAACAGTTAGGAACATTATAAGAATTTATAACTTCTTTTGAACCAGGGGAATGTTAGATGCATTCTTCCATGAATTCTTTATTAGTGGCCTAAAAGATGAAATCCGATATCAGGTTCTCATGGCTTTCCCTCAGACTTGGTTGGAAGCTATTAAATGTGCTAAAGAGTCCCAAAAGGTTTTTTGTTCCCAGAACAAAAAACATTCTTTTGTTCCTCTTCCTCGAACCACTAATCCTAAACCCCTTGTCACTCCTATAAAGGTCCAAAAACTAACTAGGGATGAAATGAATGAACATCAACTGAAGGGTATTTTTTGTAATTGTGATGAAACATATTTTTGGGGGCACAAGTGTAAGGAACAAAAAACAATTATGGCCATTTCCGAAGATGTTCCTAAATAAGATGTGATAGTGCCCCTTATTGAAGAGCCCTCCCTTCCTGATGCTACCCAGGAGTCCGCTGACCCACCTGAAGTTGACCCACTCATTTCCTCTCATGCCCTTTCTAGATTCTCTACTTCACAAGCCTCAAGCTGATTGGATATATTAAGCATAGGAAGGTCATCATCCTTGTTGAAAGTGGTAGCACCCACAATTTTAATCATCGTCGCATTGCCTAATAAACCAATTTCCATATCCGTGTTGTCAATAATTTTCAAATAATGATCACCAATGGTGGGTCCATGAAATGTGGTGGGTATTGTGAAAATGTATGTCCTCAAATTAGACATTACCACCTGATATATCATATGTTTTCCATTGAAATGGGCCGTTGTGACATCGTGTTAGGTGTTGAATGGTTACGCACTTTAGGTCTCATTCTTATGAATTTTAAGGAATTAACCATGGAATTCCAACATGAGGGAAAAAGATATCACTTCCAAGGTCTCACATTTGGTTCTCCTGAGATCATAAGTTCCGATCGCATGGAAAATATCCTCAAGAAAGACCACTCCAGTATTACATCAAGATATTTTTTCCACTCCTCAAGGACTTGCACCTTCTTGTGATGTTCATGATCATTCGATATGCCTTGTTCCTAGAAATCTTCCTCCCAATGTTCTCCCTGATCGTCATCCCTTTTCCCCAAAGAATGAAATTAAGAAAATGCTGCAGGAATTTCTCCAAGCAGGTGTTATCCGCCCCAGTTACATCCCTTATTATTGTCTTGTGGTCATGTTTCTTAAGAAATAAGGTACTTGGAACATGTGTCCTGACTTTCATTCCCTTAATAAACTCACCATTAGGGATAAGTTTCTCATTCCTGTCATTGATGATGCCTTGGATGAGATGAGTGGTGCTTTATACTTCACTAAAATTGATCTACATTCTGGCTACCACCAGATACATATGTAAGAATATGACATCCCCAAGACTACCTTTTGAACACATGAGGGTCACTATGAGTTCTTGGTCATGCCTTTTGGCCTGTGTAATTCCCCCTCCACCTTATAAATCCTCATGAATCATGCCTTTTTTCCTTTTCTCCATCATTTTGTCTTAGTTTTATTTGATGATATTCTCATCTATAGTAAAACTTGGAAATCCCATCTTTCCTAGGTGGATCAAGTTATCCATCTACTCTCTCAGCATCAAATTTTCCTCAAACACTCTAAATTTTCTATTGTCACTTTGGAAGTCGAGTAATTGGGTCAGATTGTTGGAAAGGTTGGTGTCTGAGTGGATCCTAAGAATATTGAAGAAATTATCCCTTATCTCTTGGGGAAGTGCTTCAAAATTAAGATAGATCATCAAAGCCTCAAGTATTTTCTAGATCAAGGACCTTCCTCTCTAGAGCAACAAAAATGGGTAACTAAGCTCTTTGGATATAATTATGATATCATTTACAAAAAAGGAAAAGAAAATGTGGTTGTTGATACTCTTTCTCGAAAATATGAAGATGAAGGGTCCCTTTTCTCTCTATCCTTCATTGTACCATATTGGCTCCAAGATGTTTTCCAATAATCTACAAGATCCTAAAATTTCTCATTTGATCCAACAATTGCAATACAATTCTCCAGTTTCCCCAGGGTAATCTTGGCACAATGATGAGATTCGATACAAAGGTTGTTTGTATTTAAGTAAACAATCAAAACTTAAATCCACGGTGCTTTCTAAGTTTCATGCTACACCCACAGATGGGCACTCAGGGTTTACCAAAAGCTATGAGCGGGTCAAACATTCTTTTTTCTGGGATGGTATGAAAAAGGACGTTCACACTTTTGTAGCAGAATGTGATGTTTGTCAACATAAAAAAGGAGAAACAATCAAAGCTCTTGGAACACTCCAACTAATTTTGATTCCACCCGCTATTTGGAGGGACATATCTATGGATTTTATTGTGGTATTACCTAAATCAGACAATAAGTCAGTCATCATGGTGGTAGTTGATTGTCTTTCCAAGTTTGCTCATTTAAGTGATCTTCAACATCCATTTATTGCATCCATTGTGGCTCAAATTTTCATGGATCATGTCTTCAAGATTCATGGCATGCCTCATGCTATTGTTTTTTTATCGAGATCCCACTTTCATCAGGAATTTTTGGCAAGAACTATTCAGGCTACAGGGCACCCAATTGCATCTCAACACTGTCTATCATCCCTATACTGATGGTCAAACTGAAGTTTTCAACAAGTGTTTGGAGACTTATTTGAGGTGTTTTACCTATGAAAGACAAAATCAATGGGCTCAATGGTTACCATTAGCTGAATGGTGGTACAACACTTCTTACCATACAACTACTCGCGTGACTCTTTTTGAAGCAGTATATGGACAAAAGCCACCTTCTATTCTCTCCTACATTCCAAGTGTCTCAAAGGTCTAGGTGGTTGACCAAACACTTACAGTTCGAGAAGCTATTCTCCATACCCTCAAAGAGAATTTTTTCATGGCTCAGAAATGCATGAAGCAACAAGCCGATCAAGGCCGCTCAGAATGTCAATTTTTTGAAGGAGACCAAGTATTTCTTCGATTGAAACCTTATAAGCAAACTTCACTCAAGGTAAAACATTGTCAAAAACTAGTGCCCAAATTTTATGGTCCTTATATAGTTCTCAAGCATGTGGGACAGGTGGCCTATCATTTAGATTTGCCTGGATCTTCTAAGTTCCATCGTGTTTTCATGTCTCCTACTTAAAGAAGGTGATTGGAACTAAGTTCCAAACTCAAACTAGCCTTCCCGAGTTGGATGAAGAAGGATCCATCTGGTTACATCCACAACTAGTTTTGGACTAGAGTGAGCGTCGTGTTTGTTAATGCACCATCAAGGAAGTGTTAGTATAGTGGAAAGATACAACTCCAGTAGATTCCACCTAAGAGCCAAAGAACATTCCACAACAATTTCCTCATCTCAAACCTTGAGGAAAAGGTTGATTTGAAGGCAGAGGGAATGTAGGAACCAAACCCACCATTGAGGCCCAATTAGACTTTGCAGCATTTAATAGTGGAATGGTTCTCTAGATCTTTTGATTCGACAAAATTAACGATGGGCTTTACGTTTTCTTGTGAAGGATATTCCTTCAGTTTGGACTATCTTTTTTTCATATTTTCTCTTGGGTGGGACCAATATGAGATGTAAGCCAGTATAAACTAACTTGGCAACAAAAATGGGATTAATCTTAATTAAGAAGAAGAGGTTCAACTTGGGATAACCCGCTGCTCAAGCATGCAGACGACAATTTTATACCACAGGCCTAGTACTAATACATTAACCATGTGAGCATCCAATTACTGTTTGAGATACTAATTACCAGAAAGAAAACACATATGCAATAAGATAATGGTAAGAAAAATAATTCATCTACCATAATCACTCATCAAATAATAACACAATGATTCATCTTCATCATTAAAGCAAAGAACATCAAAACATTTCACTAGATAACTTGACAAAAAAATTAATTACTCTTACTCATTACAACATCATTCATGAAACAAGATAGGAAATAGTTCTTCCCCATGTCCAATCACACATGCAGTTGATGAAAATAACTTGTCTTTGGTCCAGAAGGACTTCTCAATTCAAAGAATCTTCAAAATAATTCTTAACAACAAGAAAGAAAGAGTTATTGCCACAACCATCGACCACTAACTGATTGGTCAATGTATTTATTTATAATCTAAAGTTCAAATAAAAACAACAGTTAAGTGCAGTTTAAGCAAAGAAAAATATGCCACGTGGCGTCATCTTCTAACAGTTTCTTTAATAGACAACTCAAGATAGTTCTTTGAAAGGATGAATTTTCTCATACTCAGACCGGCTGATAAAAATCTCTTCGCAGGTTTGGGCCCATGGGAACCTGTGCTAATCCATCGGAGCCATGTAGAATCCTCTGATCTCCACCGCATGTGCTCGGTACTTCACTAGCCTAGTGTTTAACTGTTGTAGCACTATTTGAGCTTTCATCATATGTTCCATAAATATTTACACTTGTCCTGACGATGTATCGGTTACCTTGGCTATCTCTTCGACCCATAGTGAATCCTGCTTGGCATGTGATCCGACTATGTCGCATAAGTCGATGAAGTTTTTGGGGTCGTCGAACTCAGGGAGTCCTATATCCTTCATTGCTTCGTTGATTTTACCCCAATGTTTCGTTTGGGTTCCTCGACGAGGTTACAGAGTGAAATTTGTTCGGTATTCAGAGGGATCTTTCCTACAATCCAGATTGAAATCGTTTAGAAATTACTTATCAAGAAAATCATAGGAAGATGTAAGTGGAAAACACAAACTGATGCGTACCTGTAGAGTTCGTTGGTCCTGATAGTTAAATACTTACGTTATCCCATTAACCTTTTGAATGAATTGTCGCGTCTTTGTTTGCACCCCTGCTCCTCTTCAATTTAGATGATTTACATCTGCACGCCATAGCATGGCAGATCAGGTATGATCGATACGAGTGTCGAATCCATTCCAGAGGACGATTTCCCCTTGGGGTCGAGAAAGAATGCTTGAGCTGAACATGTGCCAAAAGTGTGCATCAACTCCAAAAAGGTCAGATACCATAATAAGGGAAGTCATTAAATATCTTAAGTCGAGGCAAGTTGTTACCCCAGAAGCAGTATCACCAAGTGTGTCAACCATCATTCACTAATAATGGAGAATGGGAAGATTAAAGAGATTGAAATGATAGTACAGTATATTCTCTGCAACTCCTATTGGTTGTGTTTCATACGTCCTGGATCATATCCATCGTGTAGATATGATGCGTTAATTCTTCAAAACATCCCATCGCGATGTATGAGTATTCCTTGTCACGTTCTGTCTCGTTGCCCCGCTCTGCAATAAATCCTATATGTTCTGTGTGGGTTCTACACATCAGTCGAGTTTCTATACAAGTAGGGACTAGTCTTGCTAGTCCAATTCTATCAAACTCTGTGTCATGGCCCTTCATCCAGTCGCAGACGTCTAAGAAAATACGTTGTCACACCATGGGATCCCCTCAAAACATGAGACAAGATTTTCGAGGTAGATGGAGCACTAGGTCTGAACCCCAACATGCCTTGGAATATTTCTTATTGGCATCGAGTGTCTCCGAGGTTTCAAAATGAGGTCCATCCCTTCACTCGGAAACGATGTCAACGCCTCAAGCGGAGGTTGAAGTGGAGAAAATTACGTCTGAAGGAAACATGTTGGAGGCCACGCCCTCTCAAAATCAGACACCGCGGAGGAAGGGAAGGCCCAAAAAAAATAAGGAAGTAGGAGGAAGCCACATATTGATTGAGATGAGTGCACACCCGGCCACTGAGGAATTCATAATGCATGCTACCCGGCTAGAGCCCGTCGGGACTACCGATCGATGAAGCGGGAGCCGAATGCAAAGTATAGGGTCATCAAGTTCTAACATTGAAAGCCCCAATCAACAGCTAGAGCAGGAACAACTTGCCATAGCCTAACTTTATCAAGAAAATAGGGAATTCTAGAGACAACTGGCAGTGCAAAACTAGGAGGTATCAACACCACAAGGTCGCGAAGGAAGCACAAATTGGCTCAAGAGATAGCTTCGGGAAGCACATGATACGATTGCACAGCTTCACAAAGCGCAGAGGATGATGGAGGAGAACATAATAACACTACAAGGCACATAGAGCAGTCCGGGAGAAGGTCTGTGTGTAGGAGATACATATTGGGTGGACCCTTGTTTTGTATTCTGAGGAGTGACGTATGTTTTGATAGTTTTCCCTGTTTGTTGTGAGAATTTTCACGTTCTCAATGTAACCGGGTCAATTTGTCAAGGTGTTGGTAGTTTTTATTGTATGTAACCTAAGCCCAACAAGAACCTTAATATATGAAACTTTGAAAATGTTTTTCCTAAACAAATTGTAGTCATAGCAGTTGAATGTATCGTGTTTCCTCTTTGCGTGTAAATCTACCGTGTTCTTATCTAAGATTCTAGTAAATTATGTGATTTTGTAATTACTGTTGTTCTGAGTTGTTTTGTAAGTTCATTGAAATTTTCCTTTAGAAACTTCCGATGCCGAATGTGTTGGACACACCGACTACACTGAGAAGGGGGGTGAACAATGTAGGGATCTTTTTCCCAAAACTCCTTAGTTACTATTAGGTCATTACTCATTGTTTTCATTTATAACCAGTTAAATGTCAACACATATCAACAACATATATCATCAATATATCATCAACAAGTCATCACCATAAGGAACACAAAGAACACAAGATGTATGTACAATTTTATTTTTATTACGGACTACAATCCTTGTGGTTTTTCAGCAACAACTGAATAGAGTACAACTCTACAAGAGCACCATATATATAATGCAATGCTTAGCTTACAACCTCATCACCAACTAAAATGAGGCAACAATCCTCAACAGATATCAATCTGTACCATAAACAAGTGCATCAACCATGCACCAACCTGTGCCAAACAAACTGTAATCAACCTGTACCATAAACAAGTGCATCCAACCATGTACCAAGTATATACCAATCATGTGTCAACTAATAATCAACAATGACTCATCAATATGTACCAACATCATCAACTATACACCTCATGTATGTGCCAACTCATCAACTACTTGTCTCAACCATGACTAGTTTTGGATTAGTCAACAACCCTAACTTGAAATAATCATAACTTTGTACCTGTAATGAATAAATATATGAAACTGATACACAATGTTCTCCAGTGTGTTTTATGCAATTCCTCAAGGTGTCACTACTTGGAACCTTTCAGAAAAGGATGATATCATAATGAGGTTGATTCCATGTTATACTAAACAATGCACTGGTACTTCTTTCGGGTCCTCAAATAGGTCATTATACTTTTCCAAAGTTGCGTCAACCTGTAGCTTATCGCAAAAATGGCATACCTTGCCAAATTCTAGATTATTCTAGAGAGCGACCTTGCAGAGCATGCCCCTCACGGAATATTTGTTGAATAGATATGAAGATGTTACAAAGAATACTAAAGCCTGTAATATAACCAAGACAATTGGTTTCACTGAATTTGGATCTGTTATAAAGAAGTTATGATGTTTTTACCTGAAACACCTGTTTTAGATTAGTTTCAGGACTAGCCACAAACCCTATTTTCCACGGAGTATATCACAAAAAATACAATGATCCACAAGATGATTTGTTTACCACAGATACCTGGATATGTTTCCTCAATGGAATATAAATATCACAGTCTGAATCATTATAGAAAAAAAATTATTTCGAAAATGTTGAGATGACCTATAAATAACATACCTTTGAAAGCATCATGAAAATAATTTATCCTCCCTTGAATTCCAGACCTCTTTTCTTCACCTTCCCTCTGAAATTTGGATTAGATATCCTTTGGTTACCTCAGTCACCTATAGATATTCAATATGCTCAAGTGTTCCACACCAAAAAATGCTCAAGAAACTCTCACAAGAAACTCTCCATCAATACTCCAAAAGATATTCTCACAAGAAGC
>JASDQU010737664.1:44226-67680 GCA_032191745.1 Picea mariana
TTATTATTTAAATAATCCACCTTGACTTTGTCGCTTTAATTTATCATTTAAATAATGATTTCTTCTTTTAGGTCACTTTGACTTCTTTGACCTTGGGGGCTTCAAGCCTTCATGTGCGGGTCCTTCATCTTCGTAAGGCCATAACTCTCAAACCATGAGGAGTTATGTGACATTCCACATACCACCGGAAATGGCATGACAAGAACTATCCATCTAGGATAGTTTCACCAACAATTTCCTTGATCTTCATCTCATTATTCCACACAAAAGCATGGGTCCTCCAACCATTCTTCTAGGATAACTCAATATGAAAAGCATCTTCCCATGAGGTTTTTAACCATAAGGGGACCACTTTGGAGTTCATCCATTTGTGCACTTTATCAATCATGATAAGAAAATAATGAGTCATCAATACATTTTTCCAACAATGCATCATATATTAATGAAACCACATCGTTCCATCTTCATCATATCAATGGAAACTCATTGATCCATATTCATCTATGCTTTCTCATCAAGGATAATACATATTACATTAAATCAATCATCAATCAATAAATCCTTTGACATCAATCAATCAAACCATTGGCATCAATGACAACATGATCCAACAAAATGTTGTTGACGTGGCATCACTAACTCGGGGATCATTAAATAAAACCTAGAACTAAGCTCATGGGTAAGGGTTGCACTCGGGACCTCATTTACGTTGAACACGCTAAATTGAGCTAGATATCGTGACTGCCGATATCGGGTGAGTATCAGGGATCGAAGTTCAAAAAATCAACGCATAGTTTCTTCATGGGTTATCGCCCTTCGAAACTCTCGATGACGAAAATGTCTTGAAGGTCGGCAATTATTATTTCATTTTCCATTCATTGCTTATTCTTTTAACCTTTCACCGATGTTGAATTGATCGGTCATCAACGATATTCTTGGTGGTGCTTGTCGCAAAAGAAAATTTCGTGTCTATCAATGCTGACGAAGATCAAGACTTGAAAACTTTGGTTCTCTCTAGTATTTTATTTCACGCTTAATCCTTCTTGATGCTGAAGTCCTTAAGCACGTCAAGGAAAACTTTGAATGTCATTTCTCTAATTTAGATATTAGTCTTTTAAGTTAATGATTTTCACATGTCCAAGCAATATTTTAAAGACTTAATGAGAAACAAAAATGATAAGCAAAGGACACATTTTTCATATCAGACAATGCCAAAAGATCAAGTGGTACCCAAAAAAGTGAAATTTTATGTAGACCTTTTTAGGGTGTGTTGAGTGCCCAACACATACCTAACCCCTCAAGTGGCTAGAATAATATATTTCTATGTAATAAAGGTCAATATTAATAAGGCCTAGCAATAAGGAGGAATAATTCAAATGTAAGAAGACTTAATAGAAGCTTCCTCTTTTAGAAGGATCTTCCTCTAGATTGTTCTTTTGGATAGATAGAGTTAGTATAAATAGGAGTAGAGGGTATGAGCATTTTTTTCTTGAATAATTATTGTAATAAAGATCTTCTCTGCTGGCAGTTTCCTCCTCAAAGAAGAAGTGAACCTTGTTTCCTATCAATAAAGGTATAATTTTGGTGTTGTGGTTCCATATAATTTGTTGTTAGGTTGTTATCTCTACATTATTTTCATATTCTGTTGCTATATTAGTGTTAGTTTCTACATTATTTCTCTTCTCTGCTAATATAATAGACCTAGTACCTTACACAACTACCATTCTGCCATAATTTCCTCATCTCAAGTCTTGAGGACAAGGCTATTTTTAAGGGGGAAGGCATGTTAGGGACCTAACCTACCTAACCCCTCATGTAGGTAGTGTTAGCACTGAGAGTCACCCTTAGATTGCAATAGGATAAGCCCCATGGGAATGTTTGTTGGATGTTGGTTTTGTGAGTGGAGGTCAAATGGACAAAACTCAGTACAAGAATGATTTTAACACATAAACTGGACAAGAAATGCACAGGGAAGTGAGGGCCTCATTAAATTCAGTTAGTAATTTGAGTTTAAGGATGGGAAGATGGAAGACTTAGTGAGAAAGGTGGACAAGTCTGCCATGGGCATCTGACTTTCAAGTAGCTTGGTAAAGAAAAAATTAGGCTCAAGAGCACTCTTGAACTCAAGTTTTAGACACTGAAATATGTCACAGGAACATAGTCACAACAGCATAATAATCAAACCTACATTATCATGCAACTACAACCACTCGAATGGATCCTCCATGCCCGAGCCTTTTAGTGTAAGAGGGAATAAGACAACAAAGAGGCTGACTAAAACTGGTCACGACACTACTGTAATCAAATCTACATTACAATAGAATCACAACCCTCAACTGGATCCTCCATGCCCGAGTGTTTTTGCACAATTTTTACAAAGAGATGAAAGAAGTTGACTTCTATTAATGCGAAAGTCTCAAATTTGATACATAACCAGAGATCATCTCAGGCATCAAAACATCACAAAATAGGGATCTCTGCTCAACTAGTTGACGACCTTAACAAAATATGGAACTGATCTATTTAAACTCATATCAGTCTACCACTACCAGGAGTGTGGCATGGCCATTACATTCAAGGCCTTTCGTCTGTGCCTTCTTCTGTCAGACTATGCGTGTATCCTCATATCAGACAGAAACTCAGCTCAGTATGGGCATGTAGGAAAAACCGTCCATAGGGGTACCTCGGGCTGACAGTTCTGTCTCCACGGCTAAATCCTCCATGCCTTCTGTTTATGGAGTGAGTCAAGGTTTCAACCACCACTCATTTCTCATTAAATTATTTTTCTCGGGAACACAATGAGGCTTAATGAATAGGGGGCGACCACATGCTGCTCTTGGATAGGATTCTATATAAACACGTGATTCCAGAGCCACTCAAAGGTGGTTTGGATTCACACTGCTTTTGAGCTCGTAATTCACCACCTCCTACCACATATCTCTTTTTCCTTACCATGGTTTCAATTGTGGGACCGCTCAATAATTTTATCGATCGAACAAGTTGCATCCCTGCAATGAAGTGTGGCCATTGATCTAGTCGTAGTCTACGATCTGGGAACACCTGCTAGATTTACACCACTGCTAAGCTTATCCACCCACCAATTTTAGGATCAATTAAAACTGTGCTTTGGGGTGGGGTGCTATTTTTGGCGTTGGACAATAACACCTTTTGGAGGACAATATATCGATGTTGACCTGATGTCACTGAGCTGATGTGTCACGGACGGAGGGGTGACATGTGTCACTAGAAAATAGGTTCAAGACATGTTCAAAAATGATTGAAATGAGTGCCATATGTTAGTGCTAGATGGATGCCACATGTCATGATTGATAAGGGTGCCACATGTCTGCACTGCCAGTTGCTACGTAATTTGGAATTCAGAGATTGAGAGGGGTCTTCATGTAGAGCTGGAGTTTTGAAGTGAACAACGACCATCGATTTGAGGAGGAAACATGAAGCTTGACCTTCAACTTCAGGAGAAAACACTTTGGATGAAACCATTAGTCAAGATGTTGAAACTCTCGAAGCCCAAATTTCTGAAGAAAACCACCACCGTTAGATTTGGATGGACACGCGACAATGATCTGCAGACTTTGGGAGAAATGCTCCAGACGAAAGTGAGAGGGGAGGAGCGAAAAATCCTAGAGTCCAGATTCCTGAAGTAGATATTGATCGTCTGATCTGAAAGGAAACGTGGCACTTGATCTTCAAATCCGGGAGAAAATTCTCTGGATGAAACCAGGATTCGAGATGTTGAAACTCCCAAAGCTTACATTTTCGAAGGAAATATTGACCATCCGATGGGGAAGGACACATGGCAAAAGATCTACAACTTCAGGGCTTCTTCTTAGCCACTAGTCCTTGCACAACTTTGACATTCCTAATACACGTGAGTCGTTGATATGATCACAACCTATGATCGAGGAAAGGCTCATTTTTTTTGCCACACACCACTCTTGGATAGACCCTGACTCCTGTCATGAAGATCAATGGCTCATAAAAAATTTGGGATTTCGGGATTCGGGCCTTTTTTACTTTTGAATGCACAACTCTTACAATCCTTCGAAGTGTTGAATTCTCAAAGGGAAAGGTCTGCCGACGTGTGGGCTATTGATTTGGATGACCGATATTTATTTCAGGATTTCAGGATTTGGCTCTTCGCGACTTTGTCTCCTCTGTCTAATCACTAATCTTCATGCTACTTTGAAATCCTGATCGATTGTGAGACATTGATATGAAATGCCTACGAGATCTCCTCCGTTGAAAATTGAACCTCCATGTTGCTTGTGTTTCAAGCCCAAAACAGACTGCTCTGAAAGATGCACTTTGTGCTCAAGGCTGAAACCTGTGCAAACAAAGGACTTGGTCGTCATGCGACCCTTTGACAAATTTATGTGATAACAGGTAGAATAATATTTTTTCATGTAATAAAGGAAAATATTAATCGGGACTAGTAATAAGGAAGAATTATTCAAATGTAAGAAGACCTAATAGAAGCTTTCGCTTTTAGAAAGATCTTCCTCTAGATTGTTATATTGGTAGATAGATTTAGTATAAATAGGAGTCTAGGGCATGGGAATTTTTTTTCTTGAGAATTATTGTAATAGAGATCTGCTAAAGGTAGCTCCCTCGAAGAGGCAAGTGAACATTATTTTCTATCAATAAAGATATAATTTGGGTGTTGTGGTTCCATATAATTTGTTGTTTCGTTGTTGATCTCTCCAATATCTTCATTTTGTGTTGTTATTTAAGTTTTATTCTGTGCACTATTTCTCTTTTCTTCTCATATAATAGATATAATACCTTACACATCATCTCTTAGTTGTATGACCATCTCTAATTTTTACTAGCATGATATAGATCCACAACTCACTAATAGTCCATGATGCCACATATCAATGTTCCCTCCCAACCGAGGAATTCAAATCCTCCCTTTCAACGAAGGGAGAAATCTCCATGAGCCCCATCTTGTCCCTCAAGTATGAAAACTTCATCTTGGAAAAAGTCTTCATCAAAATATCTATAGTTTTCTCATCAATGGAGATATATTGGAGAACCACTTCTCCCCTCTAGAATTTATCACGGAGAAAATAATACTTGATCTCAATGTGATTTGACCTGTCATGAAACACTAGGTTCTTTGAGAGCATTACACAGCTCTGGTTATCACAATATATCACGGTCAAATCCAACACCTAATAAAATAGTCCAAAAACTAGCTTACATAGCCACACTGCTTCCATACAAGCATCACAAGCTGTAATATACTCTGCTTCTGCAGTGCTGAGTGAAACAGGCTTCTGTTTTCTGCTAGCCCATGATATCATAGCAGATCCCATAATGAAAAACATACCATAAGTACTCTTTATGTCATCTACACTCCCTTCCCAATATGAATCGGTAAATCCATGTAGTTGTACATTACTGTTTGAGTCATATCTTAAACCATAGGTTATCGTCCCATGAAGATATCTCAAGATATGATTTGCAGCTATCCATTGTTCTTTTCTAGGTTCCACCTGGAACTGAATCAACATGTTCACAGCAAATAAAATGTCTAACCTAGCATTCACCAAGTACATAAAGAATCCAATCAATTGTCGGTACAGGGAGGAGTCTACTGAATCAACTTCCTCAAATATGTTACCATGGGAGTTGCCATGGATTTTCAATCCATCATCCCAAACTTGTGAAGAATCTTTACAACATACTTCCCTTGTCCTAGGAATACTTCACCATGCTTCTGCCATACATCTAGTCCCAAGTAGTGCATGAGACCAAGATCCTTCATATCAAATTGTGAGGCTAGCTCCTTCTTACACTGAATAATGAGAGGCTCTACACCTGTTAGGAACAAATCATCGACATATAATAGTAGAATCATAGGCTCATTTTTCAAAACTTTGTAATAGATATTTGGATTGTCATGACTTTTGGAGAATCCAAGTCTTGTTAAGTAGCTATCAATACATGCATACCAAGCTCTTGGAGCTTGCTTGAGTCCATACAATCTCTTCTTCAATATGCTTACATGGGTTTCTCTTGGGTGTACCTCAAGACCTTGAGGTTTCTCTATGTACACTTCTTCCTCAATTAATCCATTGAGAAATTTGGTCTTTACATCCATCTGATGTAAAATGCAACCGATGGAAACTGCAAGAGATATGATTGTTCTAATAGAGAAAACATCTTATCATAGTCTTCTCCCTCCTACCTTGTATTTATCAATACTTTATAGACTTTCCTTCATGTCTAGGCACAATAATGATGGATTGATTTTCTTCCATCATAGCTTCCTTTCAATCTTTCTTGTCTGTGTAGGTTTTTCAGCTTCAGTTTTTTATTCTTGGAATTTGATGAATACTTCATATTTAGTCTTTAATAGATACATCTAGGTCTTTATTTAGAAGTCATATATGAACATCACATATTGAAGAGAGGCTCCTAGAGACTTCACTGGAAAAGAACCACATTCATCTGAGTGTATTAGATTCAATATATTCTAGGATCTATCTCACTGCTTGGGAATGGCTTCTTAATATCATTCCCAAGTGTACTTCTTCTATAAACATCTTCGTGTACTAATTGTAGTTTTGGTATTCCTACAACCATCTATTTTAGAGATGAAAATTATTGATAATGAAGGTGAGCATAAATTCTATACCATAACTTTCTAGTATTGATTTCATCATGTACAAGAGCTTGAGAATTATGACCTACAAGTTTATACATTCTTCCTTCATGAAACTCAATAACTCTAGCATCTTCTATTTTTAATCTTTATAACATGCAAGAACTTTTCCATCGACAAAGGCTATTCTATCTCCTTTGTTTTCCAAGAAAGAAATAGATACTAAATTCTTTTTCAAACCAGAAACATAAAAAACATTTTTAAGATGAACATTGTTACTTGATTCCATTTTGATAGAAGATTTTCCCAATCCTTTGACTGCATAAGAGTTGTTGTCTCCAAGTTCCACATGATGTCTTCGAGAGGTCCCTCAAAAACTGATTAATAGAAGAAATATGTTTCTTCATGCTTGGCTTTGTTTGAAGGTTCTTCATCATTGGCAGTTGACGCATGATGTATCTCTTTTCTCTTCTAGGTTATTTTGGGACAATTCCTTTTGTAGTGGCCATAATCATGTCATTCAAAGCATTGTTCCTTTGACATATATCTCTTGAACTTCTTTCTTGAATTAGATCATTTCTTACCTTCATGTATTTTGAAATTTGTTGCAAAGGCTTGAGCATATTCTTCCTTCTGATGTTTTCCCTTGGAGTTTAACCTTGTCTCTTCTTGTGCACAACATGTCCAAAGTTCTTCTAAAGTTGGGAATGCATTTCTTGTATTCATGCTTGCAAAAAATGTATCCCATGATCTAGAAAGGCAATTGAGTGCTATGTTCACAACTTTCTTTTCTGGGATGGATTCTCCAATAGCTTGTAATTGATCTCTCAACTGGGAAATATTCACAAAGTATGAAGCTATGGTGTCATCCTTTGTCATATTTGTGTCATGGAGTTCATTCTTCAGACTCATCACTTGTCCATTATTTCTAACTGAGAAAATGTTAGTTAGGGCATTGTACATCTTCTTGGATGAGTTACGATGCAAAATGTAGGGTATCAAGTGATCCTTTACATATTCCACTATGATACTCATAGCATTAATGTTATTATCCTTGAACTTCTCTAGTGATGCAATGTTTTGAGGTTCCGTTTATTTCCCTATTTCAAACTATGGTTCCATGACATTTCCTTTCATGATATCTAGAACTTTATCCTTGGCAAGGATGAGGTCAATACTTGTATTCCATGCTCTGAATTTTGAATCCCCTTATAACTTGTTTTCTCACTTCATAGAGTAAGTCATGGCTGCGTTGAATTTGACTTTAACTTGGTCAATCTTTGACTTTGACTTGGTCAATATTTGACTTTGACAAAAAAAATCAACCTTGATGCCTTGGCTACATGAGAGTACTAGGAGATGTGCTAGGCTAAGGTGCACTATGATATATAGGAATTAGGTCAAGCGCTTCACTTAAGGTGCCTCAATAAGAGGGTTAGAGTGTCATTGCTACAACAAAACTCTGACTGCAACTGAAACTACAACTGCAACTGAGAAAATTATCCCAATCTACCTTCTAGTGGTTATATTGTCTGAAGACACTGTGGGACCATAACCTTTTAAAATAATAGGTGTGATCATTTTCTCCATAGACAATATCACTATATTATCATCCAACCATAGGCATAAGGCCACCCCCGAGCACCTTAACCTTGACGGCTAGAATAATTATGGAAGCAAACACTAGAACGTATATCCAACCAAGTTAGTGTACCTCTCTCCAAATATAGCGCACCAAGAAGAGAAACCAAAACCATAATCCAAAGACCAAGTCACCATTGTAACAGTTGCAAATCTCCTCTAGTCATGCACACCACTAGTCCTTATGAGGTCGTGAGAGTGAGTGAGACCAAATGAGATTATGTGCCCTCTATTTATAGTGCTTCAAGTCACCTAACTAGGTCAACTTCTCTTCCTGGAAGCTAATAACTTAATATTGTATTTTATCTTGACTCGACTTGTCTTATAGGGTTCTTATCCAACTGTTTAGGGTTTCTATAGAATTCTAGAGTATTCTAGTCTTGTCAAAGGTTACACGTTGAGGTTAATACCAACCACAACTACCATAACATCAACACATTATGCCATCAAACTCTAACTCCCTCTACATTATGACTGTGGTGGGCCCAAAAACCGTTGTTTAGGGACTAAAAAATGGCCCCAAAATTTAGGACCCGAAAAGTTAGAAGAAAAAAAATGCCAAGATAAAAATAGTAACTCCCAAGACGAAAGTTGTATGTGAGCCAGCTAGAAGAGGTGGATGGCAACTGATATCCAACTGGATAAATAAGTATGCCCATTGATGTCTAAGCAGTGAACATGAAAGGCTATGAATTCAAGCAACTTTAAATGTTTTTCATATATGTTTGTGAATTACAAGAGGAAGCACCAATGGACAAGAAGCACCAGAAGAGAGGAAAGAAATCATATACAGGAATCCCCACATTGATCTACATGGAATTTTGCAAAATAAGAAAGGGGGAGATAAATCATTAGAGGAAGTTACCCTTAATGTCAAAGGGAGGAGAAAGATAAAAAGCATGAAGACAAAGAGAGATTTTTTAGAGAATGTATATTGTCAGGGGGAGTCATTGTTTGTT
Source organism: Picea mariana (assembly GCA_032191745.1). Classification (NCBI taxonomy): domain Eukaryota; kingdom Viridiplantae; phylum Streptophyta; class Pinopsida; order Pinales; family Pinaceae; genus Picea; species Picea mariana. Next base: position 53,458 of record JASDQU010737664.1, read on the forward strand.
AATGATATCAAAAGGAAAGAGAAATATCATGAGAGAAAACATGAAGACATGGGGAGTATCCCCAAAGAGAGTTAGCATTTTCCATTAATTTCAAAGGGGGAGAGAAACATGAGGAGAGAAGGATAGAGAGCATTGGTCAAAGATGGAGTATGAGTGTTTCCATCAATGCCAAAGGGGGAGATTGTTGGAAATTTAGTTGTCATTGATTTCAAATCTAGAAGAAGTCTAGAATCATTGATGTCAACCATAGAAGAAACATGGTAACCCCACAATAATCTTCTATAAGTGATGGGTTTGTTTGAAGGAATAAGTGATGGGTGTATTTGGAGAAGACTCCAAAGTGGTCCCCTTATGGCATAGCTTTAAGTATGGCCCTCACAGAAAGGCACTTTGAATAAGTCTACAAGAAGCCCTAGAAATATGGCTAGGTGGTTAAGTAGCCAAGAATCCCTAGAGGTGTGGTCATGAAGCCCGACGTTGTTTGAGGAAAAATAGGATGAAGTACATTGCAATTGAATGTAACACATTCATAGATTCATAGTCCTCATCATGTCATTTCCAACAATAGGTGGCAAATCATGTGGCTCCTCATGGTTGAGGAGATATTCCCTCTTTAAGTTGAAATCCATGAAGAATGGTTAAGAATCCCTAAACAATTGCAAAAAGAAATTAGAAGTCATTAAATAAAGGGTAAAATGGTTATAACAAGAAAGTAAAAGCCATACCTCAAGTTAATTAAAGAAGTCACTTGAAAAAGTATATATACACTTCAAGGAGCCTCTCATTAGTACAAGTAAGTTTATTGAATATATTATAAATGATCAAGTGATCTATTAGTAAATCTAATGCGGTGAATCTATGGTAGCGAAAGAGTGCGAAGGCAAAGGTCTCAGAATTTCATAGGGGAGAAAAGGGTTTCTGAAAAACCATAATTTAGCTGACCCATATGGGTCAATCTACAAGTGTCCTGCGAGGAAACCCCATGGGTTGTATGACACTCATCCCATGAGGCCTTGCTAGATGACTGGTCTCTAATCGGTGAGGCTAATGCATATTTGACGAAGATGCTTGTTCAAGGTTGCTAAAGTATGAGTATGATATGATGATATAATAAGGTATGTTATAGAGTTAAAGGTATGCCTATATGCATGTTTTGAGGGTTATGTTGTGGTGAGGTTATGGTACATGCTTGAGGAATTTCTTAGTGATATTGGTGATGTTGGGGCACTTCTTGGATGTTATGGCATATGTATGACATGCACTATTTGATACTTGATTGAGGCACATCATTGATGTTATGGTACTATCTTTTTTCATAACTTATGGTACATGGTTTATGGCATGATTGAGACATATCATGAGTGATATGATATATGGTTGAGGAACATCTCATGGTACATGGTTTATGGAATATTTTGGTACATGGTTGAAGCATTCTATGGTGTAAGTTTTTGTACATGGTTGATGGATGTTATGGTACAAGTTTGGTACATCGTTTATGGATATAGCACATGCTTGTATTGGTATGACACACATATCTCAACACATGGTTTGATGCACATCTTGGTGATGGTATTGGTGTATGATATGGTGTTGTTGATGATGAGTTATTAGTATTAGTTGTATTTATAGTGATAGGTTGATGTGGCTGTGGCAATGAAAATATCAGTGGTAGTGACAAGTTGAGTCTACACTTATATTTCAGGGCGACAGAACAAGGAAAGGAAAGGGGTTTGTAGCCTCCTTCCAGTTCAAGCTGAAGAATATAGGGAGTTAGAGATTCCCTCAAGTTGGAGCCTATAAATAGGGGGTTGGAGCCTCCTTCTAGTTGGTGCTAGAGAATTTGAAAGTTGGTGATTCCTATGAATGTAATATTTGATATATAAGAAATAATTCTATGGTTTTCTCCCATTTGGGTTTCCACATAAATTCTGGTTTACTGTGTATCTGTGGTTTTTGGTTATGCACTATTGATTGGTACTTATCATGATATATTGAATACAATCATAAATAATATACTACTAATAAATTAAATGTTCACATGTTCTGATTGAAATTGGTAAAAGGTTCTCAATATTGGCTCACCCTCCCTCTCAGTATTCCAACATATAATGTGTAATTACTCAAAGAAAACAAAGTAATATTCAACCACCTCCACGTTGCCATATTCGAATGAGATCAAGCCTATGTGTTATGGTCCATTAAGTCACAAAATATTCATGTTAGCACATTTTCTTTGTATTCACTAGCCAATTTTATTTGGCCACTGATGAGATGCCTTGGGAGAATTATTACTTGAGTGATATGTAAGCTCATGTTGTGCAACCTTTGGGACCTTAACAGAAGTAACCATTAGGATTTGAGCTTGACATATTTTATGTACCAATGTTTGGTAGTCAAAGTATTGATACCGAACTCCTCTTTTCATTGATTTTTTGACAACACCAATTATTTGGTGCAAAAGTGGCAATCTTTGATTTTCAATGTGACACAAAAGTTGTATCATTCTAAGCTTTCCTATTAGGCCACCAACTTGTTGGTTCTTCTTACATTGGAAAAAATGGCCTAAGGTTTGTTTTGGATAAGATCAATCTCATCATAGAAATGTGGCCTCCAATATCCACCCTTGGACTAAAGACACATATGACTTAGTGGCCCAATAATCCACCATATGCTACCAGCTTTGACTCAAGCTCCACAAATTTCACATGTTTATTCCCATAAGGCATCCTTTAAGAATAATAAGATCAACAATTACTAGTAGCATTTGATGCTTCATAACCTATATCACTGGAGACTCTTCCAACTACCTCACTGATCCAAAAAGGATCCAAAGAAGGTGAAGAACAACTCAGAACTCACAGAGGCAACTCAAGATGCTCAGAATGGCTTCAGCAGATAGAGAAAGGGAAAAAAATCAAAGTTCCCAAAACTCATTGAAAACAACATGCTCATGAAGAGTTGATCACAATATTTCTAACGATGCAAACGGATCATCAAATGGATCGAAAGATATTCACAGTCAAAATTTTGGTCAACCTAGCCCAGTCAATAGGGATGAGTCAGCATCAATACTGCTGACGTCAACATCAGTATGGATGATGTCATTGTCCATACAACTTACATGGAAAGTGCAGAGCGAGACACGTGTCATGATGCCATTAGCATGATGTCAACATGATGATGTGGTAGCACGAGAATCTGCCATGTGTCACTCATTTTTGAACTTTTTGGGCCAACTTGTGGACCAATGAAAAGTTTCCATGTGGTAGTCCATACATGAAACGTGACATACATACACTACGTGGTAGGCTGATGCGGCATCTGTACACTATGTGGCAGGAAGGTGAAGTGGGTCAATGATTGGCTTCCACATGGCCTAGTCATGGGCTGCCACGTGGCAGTGGGAAAATGCCCAATGAATTACAACAATCGAAATTTAAAATATATATATATATATATATATGGCCCACCAAATCTGGTGGCAGTTCCGATAGATTGTGGGCATATTCCTCTAGCCGCCAAATATAGACGCCCACCTAAAACTCTGCTAACTGTTCTTCCATATTTAGCAGCGCGCGCCAAAACAGTTGCAACCATGTGTTAAAAAGGGGAGGTCTGCGGGATTCAACTCCAGGACCTCTGCTTAACCAAAGACTTAAAATAGCTCCATTAACTAATATGCCAACTAACTTACTTATTACATAACCGCCCAGATTTTGTATAAAAAGGGGCTTTCCACCAGTGTACAAGATAGAGGAGGAGAGACCAGGGCAAGGATTTCGATATTGGGCACACATTTCAAGATTCTTCCAGTCATTTATTGCAGAGGTAGGCACAAAAACCGAAGCAGGGGTGTCTCATGGGCCTGAAAATGCCAGACTCGGATCGAGGTGTAGAGACAGTCATTTTTAAGTAATTCAACTCCACAAACGTAGTGGTGATGTTTTTTTTCTGATCTGAGCAAATATTATGTATATTAACTCCATAATGAGGTATACTTATGTATTTTTCCCAATTCTTTTATGAAGTTAATAAAAAGGCCTACCCATTTGAGAGAAGCACTCGGAGACGTAGTCCACTAGTGAGGAACTCCGTTATCAAGTTTTTGTGTTCATATTTCATAATTATGTCTCTTTCCTTTTGAGTTTTTCCTTCTTTATGGTGTACTTTAGTTTATGCTCATTTAATACAATTCTTTAATAAGTCACCAGATGAAAAGATCTTGGATCACTCACCACCCCCACCATTACACAATTTTTATTTTTTTGTTGCAAAGTAAATGTTGACAAGTGAGTTTCCCCCAAATGTTGGTTACACAACTTTGTAGCAACGTAGTTATTGGTCGTTGATTCCCCTCCAATGATTGTTCCACAACTCTATAGACAAGTAGTGGTATATTTTTCCTTTATTGGTCATTTGATACAAATCGATCCTCAAATATTGATATATTGGAGTTTAACTCTTTGGTTATTTTGTGTTGGAGAACACTTGAAAACTTCCATATTTAAATCTTGTTTTTAAAACATTGAATGAAGCCTATATTCATGCCTTGAGAGAATCTCATTTATGCCTCCTAAAGAAATGGCTAAGGTAAAAATTTCTACATGTAGTTATGGCCATGTGAAGACAAATATAGAAGGAGGGGAGCTTGTTGTGCTATGCTCAACACTCTGCACAAAGCATGGGCTAAAGGTTCCAAAAATATTTAAGGAAAAATAACATACATAGGTATTTGGCCATGTGGAGTGGAATATTATATCCACACTTTGCAAAGGCTATGCCAATGTTGACTGCATGTGGAGGTTGTGATGAATTTAAATGGAGGTGTTACCTCTATAGTTCACACTTTGCAATAAACTAATGCAACAATTTTAAGCCTAGACATGTGGCAAAGGGTGATGTGAATCCTTATGCATGAAAATGTAAGAATGGATTTGGAGGGGGCACACCTCTACATTCCACACTCTATGAAGATCCTAAGATATGGAAGGTCGATTCCTAGCTAACATGTGATGTGGCCATGTAGGCTGGCACCACATGTATAGGGAGACCAATAATAGACTACCACAAGACAAATCAAAAGAAGCCTAAAAATTCGTTTACTAGAAATAAATAGCCCAACACCTAGAAAATGCATTGTAATGGTTTATGGAGTTCATTGGCATTTTGGAGAATCTAGAATAATAGATTGAGAAGATTTAAAAGTAGATGGATCATATTCCAAAATTGATTATTGAGTCTTTTGGATTTCCAATTCACCATGAATGAGATCAAATCCAAAGTGATAGATATAAGATGGTATTTTTCTTTGAGTTTGAGTTAGTTCATGTGAAGGGGGCCTTGCGGTGAGGGAAGAAATTGATTTGATGTTCCATTTGTAGAGAAGAAGATGGTAATTCCACTCACAAAGAAATAACTCAAACATTTAAGAATAATAGAATAAGAGTTATGTCAAATTGTGTTGAATCCACATTTTGGAATCACATACGGTTCATTGGGGCACTGAATGTTGATTTCAAAAGTTTCTCATGCTACAACAATGAATAAGGAGACATCCTTTCGATTAACTATGAAGAAGATCTAATATTTATTAAAAGAGGGAGAATTCATCTTGATCTTTATAGTTTTTGCAAGAGCCAAGATTCAAAATAAGGAGGACAAACTTGTTGTAGTGTCTATAGAAAGATATCACCTATAGTTTGTATGGTGAGTATTTCCTCCAAGATAAGAGGAAGCCATTATTGAAATTACATGTTCATCATCCATAGAAAACAAGAATCTTTGTTATACAGTAATGTTTCTTATTTGTGTGTATCAAGAGTATGTTAAGGACCGTGGTACCCTTTCCCTTTCCTAACTCTTCAATGATGTAGCTCAATGATGGAAGAAAGAAGCCTTATACAAAATTCTGGATTGTTCCCAAAAGAAGGAGGATCACATGAACACTTCCTTGTATCAACAAAATTTCCATAAGGGAAAAAAAAAAAAAAGAGTACCTGGTAGCCAAAATAGTAGAAAGAACTAATGTAGCTAGTGTGCAAGTTGAATGTACATTGGGATGCCAAATGTCAGAAGTTACATATCGAAATTCATCCCAAGAAATAGGAAACCAAACCAAAGAGAACTAGAAGGTGGATAGCAAAGGTAAAGGGACAAGAAGGGGCATGCTTTCGTTTTCATTCCAAGAGAAAGTAGCAACCAAAGATGACAATCACACCAGGGAAGAGGTTAGTAAGTCAGCATCATCATTGTGGGTATCTTCTTTAAGGTTCTTGGCCTTTAAGGTGTAAGGAATTTATCCAAGGGAAACTCTTGTAGTAGGGTGAATAAGATGGATTGAATGGGGATTTTAAGACTTAGTATCTTTAAAACAAGAAAATATTCACATTATTAAAAAAACTATTAGAGTTGCTTCATATTTTAATTCTTGATATGTTTTCTTTCGCATTCACAAATTGTTATTTGGAGAAGCGTAGCATACTATGCACCACTTTTAATCAAGATGTGGAAACCAAGGAAGAAAAGTAGTGCAAGGTTTTGAATGCTAAAATTCAGTAGACATGTGAGGAAAAACTCAAGAAGAATGGATCATATTGGTAGTTGACAACATGTTCTCTTACAAATTGGAAGGATGAACCATCAAAGATTCTTTAGTTCCTTAAGCACACCCAAAATAAGAAGATGACAAGACAACCATATAGTTTCTACTATATTTTACTTAATGATCAATTATTCATGAAGAATGTATATTTTCATACTATTTCAAAGATGTGAAAGATGAAAACATTCAATCATGAAGAAAGATGCAATTTCTTCACTGGACAAGCTCAAAGGCAAGAGAGAAAATATGCATACTGGAGATAAGGTTGTTGCTCAAGTATTTTATATGAATTTGTGTGGGATTTTCAACAATAAGAGGATGGTTATTTTTTTCTTTTTTCATTCTCGAGCTAAGATATAATGGGATAAGATAAAAATGAGGTATCCCTATTTGGGAATAAAAACCTTAAAATTCCCTTCAAAGACCAATTGTGGCATAAATTTATCCACAATTAACAAATTAAAAGTGTGGAAATATTTCGATAAGAGTCAATGTTGTTGAGGAACAAAAGCCTCCCATTGGGGACATGTGATATAAATGGATCCTCGAAGACTTGATATGGAAATGGTTAACTCTATCATTATTTAATGTTTGATAACACTTTCTGAATTTCCATGCTTAAAGAATTGTCTGGAGCCTATATTCATTCCTTGAGAGAAGCTCATTTATGCCTTGAAAGAAATGGCTAAGAAAAATATGGCTATGTAGAGGTAAGGATAGAAGGAGGGGATGTTTTGTCTCCATGCTTTGCACAAAGCATGTGCAAAATGTTCAAAAAATGAATAATGAAAAAAGTCACATTGAATTATTTGGTTGTGTGGAGAAGAGTGCCATTTTAGCACTCCACAAAGGATATATGGACATTGAATGCACATGGAAGTGTTATTTCCATGTGATATGGATTGGATAATTATATTATTTGTCATCTATCACGATGATTACAGAGTGGAAAATATTGGAGGAATCAATGATGTAGCCAAATCCGAAGATTCATTCACAAGATCAGATAAACCATGAAAACACAAGAGAATGGAAAAATAAATCTCTTTTATTCCTTCTCCATACTAACTATTACAATTGAAGTTCAAGCCTTTATAACTACTATTTGGGATTTTTGAAAACAACTAATTTTCGAGAACAACTATTTTTTAGAAAGAAACTAAATTTAGAAAATTCTTGCATGGATCTAAACCTGACCACTAACTAAGAGTTAACTAGCGTGACACTATTTGTCAACTTGATTTTATGATTAATCTTATAAAATAAGAGATAATTGATAATTGAAAAAATAAAAATTCTCGTACAAACATTAAAACCCGAATCTAAGGCCTTATATGAAGGAATTTGGCCTTGAAAAAGTGTTGAAACGAAACTCCCCATAAATTTTATCCAAAACGGATACTCGAGACAAAATTTATGATCCTTGGAAAATCCCTGAAACATCCCTACATCAATCAGCTTGCAGGGTCATTTTAGTGGGAGGTCCCAATTTGGAAAATTGGGGTTTGGAACCTTCCAGAGCCATTTTGAGGAATTAAATGGAATTTTGGGGGGTTCTAGTGTCCACAACTTATTCCCACTCCCTTCATGGTGCTCTACACTTTGAGACCTTTCCAATGGTGTAGACCATACATCATTCAGATCTTGTATGAAAAACTTATGCCTCTCGCAAGTTGACATATCGTGTTGACTACCATGGTACGAGATGATTCCACATCAACCCTTGTTACTCATGCATATGGGGAAATCCACTTGAGGCATTTCAAGAAGAATCTAGAAAGTCCAAAACCTATAACAATCTAAGGTTGAGGAAGTCAAAACCCTAACCCTAGACGACTATTGGGTTATGTTAAATATCGATCCTCTAGGAGGAGAAGGGGTTCCATTATATGTTATTTAATTTTGTTCCATAGCAAAGTAGAGAAATTGGGAGTGGGAAATTAGAGAGAATAATAGAGGTAGTTAATGTTTTGTAGCCGCCTAACATGCCATAGGTTCTAGGTAAGTCCATACAGATTTCCTTCTCCTTTGTACTTGCATTATTTCCATACTAGAGAAAAGAGAGCATAGTGGCCTCACCTTCTAGCTGGGTTTTCTCCTATAAGGGTTTCCCAGAGAAAATATTTGTGTTATTTTGTGAATGGTGTGTGATTGTGTTTCCCTATTCTTTGTTTTCCACATTTTATCTATTTCATGCATAATCATAAAATCAATAACTAAAGATTATGGAATCTAAGGAATTTGACCTTCATAGTGTAGATTTTAGTTTTATTTATCAGATCTGTTGTGGTGAACTATGTAGTGGAATATCCATGATAGTTTATAGATCATATTGGTATTAGAGAAAGTTTTCTTTTGGGTATTTGTGGGAAGTTGTTGGATTCAATAATTGACTTAAAGAGAAGTTGCATAAACCCTAGCCATGGAAGACAAGTCTGTTCATAACAACATCGAGATCAAACAAAAGAGATATTTAAGAGGTTGGAAGCATAGGTAATCAATATAAACTGTAACATAAACCTACTCATGGCGGCTCTAGAAAGAAATCTCGAACTGTTCGAAGATGATGGAGGTTCCAACTCAGAGAAAGAGAAGTCGATTTTGAGTGTGGTTAACCCTTCATAGTCCATATGAAAGTGGACATAAAGCCATACCAAGGTGATATCGATGTGTTCACCTTATAGACAAGGAGAAAAATATTTCATTTTCTAGATTGAAGTTAGAGGGTCATGCTTTAACCTGTGTGAAATCCATACATAAAAACTTAGGATGGAGGGTAATCTTCTAATAACTAGATGAGAGGACTTCAAAACCCTCATCAAGTCCCAATTATGCCCTATTAGATATCCAGAGGACTAATGGATCCAATGGAACTACTTCAAGAAGAGGCGGGGGTAGAGTGTATAGGAGTACACAACTAAGTTCTTAAAGATGGCCATCATGGTGGGTATCTCTCCTAAGAACCCATATGTACTCCACAAGTATCTGGGGCTTTTACAAAGTCATCTACGGAAGAAAGTGATGATATTAAATTCAAGGAAAATGGATGAGGCATGTGTACATGAACAATACATGGAAAACATAGGACAAAATAAAGGGAAACCAAGCAGTTCCAAGCATAAAGAGAACGAGGAAGCTTCCAAGGACGGAAAGAATAAGTGGAAGGGGGAAAGAATAAGAAGGCGAAAACCATTGCACATTAGTGCAAGGATCCTAGAAACCATTGAAATATTGATGGTCACACCAACGAAAAATAATAGAAACTACATCCAGAGTTGAACCTGAAGAACTGCAAGGACAAAAACAAAAACAAAAAGAATCTTCTAGTCACGAATTTAAGTAATCACGTTGAAAATATCCCTAAAGTGAATGCAAATATTGTTTCACATCTGTGCAGAAGGAGGTGAATATGATTATTCTTCCTTAGTAGGAAGAGAAGGATATGATCAATCTCTTCCACATCAAGATTCAAGTCAAGAAGACCAAGATAGATTCTCTGTTGGACTCTAGTTCATAGGATAATATCATAGTAGCAGATATGGATAGAAAGATTGGATTGGAGGTTCATGATCCTCCTACCCCTATCCATTGGTTTGGGTAAGCAATTATGCAAAGATAAAGATAAAAAAGCAGTGCAAGATGAAATTTGTTGTAAGTGTTGATTTTATAGATGAAGTAGAATTGGATGTAGTACAAATGGATGCATGCAGAGTAGTGTTTGGAAGGATTTCCCATGCATATTAGGGATGGTATCTTCATGTAGAGAGCCAACCAATACTTCCTCATCAAGGATGGGAAATCCTTCATCATAAACGTGCACAAAGGAAGACAAAAAATGTCACTGGTAAGTGTCAATCAAGCTAAGAAATTGATTAGTTCTAGCAAGAAATATTTTTTACTTTTCTTAAGAGAAAATTGATCCAATGATGAGTCAATAAGAGTAAAAGAATCCCTATAGGGGTTTACTAAAGAGAAAAAATATCATTTGCAGGAGCTGCTACATGAATACATGGGAGTGTTCCAAGAGCCTAAAGGGTTATCACCTAAGAGGGTCACCCAAGGGGGATGTGTAACACGATATATATATATATATATATATATATATATATATATCCCATTGCCGAATATTGGGATGTATAGACAATCCATTCTAGAAGAAAAAATAGTAAAGAAGCAATTACAACGGTTGTTGGAGCATGGTGTGATTCAACCAAGTACCTCACATTGTGGGTCACCCATAATAATTGTTCCCAATAAGGATGGGACTTGGATAATGTATATCAATTATAGGTAATTCAACACGATTACACTGAAGAATCGGTACCCTCTACCTAGGATCGATGATCTATTGGACCAACTATAGCCTGCCAAGTACTTCACTAAGCTAGATTTGAAATTAGGATATCACCAGGTACAAGTCAAGGAAGAAGATACATGGAAGGATACCTTTAAGACAAAGTAAGTTTTGTATGAGTGGTTATCTATGTCGTTCATTTTATGCAACACACTAGCTACATTTATGAGACTAATGAATGATTTTTTACACCCTAATCTAGATTCATTTGTTATTGCCTATGTGACTGATATAGTATTTTATAGCTCTACCTGGGAGGAGTACATCTCACATCTTATGCAGGTGGTAGAGACCCTGAAGAAGCACAAGATGCTATCCAATATCAAGAAATATGAGTTTTTGCAATAATGTTTGGTGTATTTGGGGTATGTCATTAGTGGATGTGAGCTCATTATAGATACCACCAATATGGACGCCATCATGAAATGGCATGTTCCTAAAAATTTCACAGAAGTTAGGATCTTTGTTGGGGAAACACAGTACTTGCAAAATTTCATAGCTTAGTTTTCAACAATAGTTGCACCACTCCATGCAATAAAAATGGTCAGTAAGAGTTTCCAACGGGGGAATAATCAACATAATTCATTTGATGAGATGAAAATAAATATCAATCAAGCACTAGTTCTCACTCTACCAAACTTGAAATATCCCTCTTAAGTGGAAACAGATGTAAGTGGGTATGCCATGGGAGCAGTCTTGATGCAGGGAGGAAGGCTTGTTTTCTATCATTTTAAAGTATTTCATGGGGTGATCCTCAACTAACCTACCTACAACAAGTATCTTTATGCCTTGGTACAAGATTTCAAAAAGTGGAAGAACTATTTGATGGGAAAGGAGACCATCATCCACACATATCAGCGATTGCTCCAATATTTGCAGGCCCAGAATAAGTTACAACAAACCATGCACTACAAATGGATGAGGTTCTAGAAACAATTTCAGTTGGTCATAAAGTATAAGAAGGGTAGGACAAAAACGTTGGCAGACATGTTTTCACGACCACCCACATCCAATATTACATCTTTGGGAACTTTGACACACAAGGATTCTTTTACCCATGATGCATACAGAGAGGAATACATAGAAGATGAGGACTTCAAGGACTTTTTTCAACATCTATAGGGATAAATTGATATAGAAGAAGGTAACAACAAGGATGACTATCATTTCCAAAATTTTCTACTCTATAAGCTTGACAAGCTTTGTATTCATAAAGGTGAATGATTGTAGCTTATTAGAGAGGCTCAAACCTCTAAGTTTGCAGGACATTTTGGTGTTGGGAAGATAGTTTCCAAATTACATAGGTATGTGTACTAGCCTAGAATGCAAGAAGATGTATCATGGTATATTAGAGTATGTATACATTGTTTTACCAACAAGACTATTAACAAGAAGAAATTTCTATACCATCCCTTACTAGTACCCACTACACCTTGGGAAAGCATTTCCATGGATTTTGTGGGTGGTTTACCAACCGTGTGGAAGGGAAATGACTATTTATTTGTGGTATTTGATAAGTTCATCAAAATGTGTATTCACATTCCTTGTAAAAATACCATCAAGGGATAGGAAGCAACAAACTTGTTCTTTGAACAAGTCAAGGTTCACTTTGGGATACCAAGGAGCATCATCTTGGAAAAGGACACCATATTTCTTAATGCCTTCTGGACTACATTATGGGACAAGATGGAAACTAAGCTTAAGAGGTCTACAACATTCTATCCATAGACATATGGGAAAATATATGTATTCAAAAATAATTTGGTGTAGATTTTGAGAGGTTACAATCATAAGCATATGAATATCTGGGATGAAAATATGATCTATATGTTGGTTGTGGAGCCTGATTATCTTACTGAGTCAAAGGTCTTTTACTTTTAGCTATGTTTATACCTCATGAAGTATTTACACCCCAGGAGTATGTACACTCTTCCATGCGGGGGAGTGCAGAGGGGGGGTACCCCCTCTGTGGGGTCCGGGGGGGCTATCCCCATGGTTGGAGGGTCTGGGGGAAAACGGCCCCCCAGCGGGGTTCGGGGGTGAAGCACCCGAAGGAAAAATTGCCTTGTAAATGTATATTGTAATTTTATTGTAAATCTGGACTGTTCATTATAAGGTCACAGATCTAACGGTAGAGATTATGTTATGGTTTTTTTCCCTAGAAGGCAACCCTCTTTTATGAGGGAAATCTATTGTGGCTATGGTGGATGGTGAATATTGTATTCCGAGATAGGAGACTCTAAGAGAAAGAAGAGGAAGTTACAGTGGGTTTGTTGTAGGTTGTATCCCTTCATATGCTGGATAATAATAAAGGAAGGACCTGACAATTTCTCTGGTGGACATAGCCCACACTGGGTGAACCACTTAAATCTGTGTCTCCATTGTATTGTGTATCTTGTGTGTTTTGTTTCCTCACTTGTTTTATTTTACTGCTCCACGGTACTTTTTTCTAACAACTGGTATCAGAGAAAAAGGTAACTTGTAGGAAAACAGGGTTCCTAGTTCGAGTGGGAGCAATGTCGGAAGATGGAAAATTTAGGGTTGAGAAATTTAATGGCCAAAACTACTAGTTATGGAAGATGCAGATGTAGGACTATTTATATCATAAGGATCTATTCCTACCATTGGGTGGAATAGAAAAGAAGCCAACGGCTATGAAGGACGAAGAATGGGAGATTCTTGACAAAAAGGCTCTAGGAACGATACAGCTGAGCCTGACAGCATCGGTGGCTTTAATTATTTTAAAGAAAAGACAACGAAGGGTTTGATGGACGCATTGGCCAAATTGTATGAAAAACCCTCGGCGTCCAATAAGGTATTTCTAATGAAATGATTATTTAATATGAATATGTCAGAAGGTGGGTCTGTCGCAGATCGTTTAAATGATTTTAATACGGTTACTAATCAACTAAGTTCTGTAAAAGTGGACTTTGATGATGAGGTCAGGGCTCTTCTAATCTTGTGCTCATTGCCAGAAAGTTGGAACGACTTGGTCATGGATGTAAGTAACTCTATCTCTGGTTCAAATACTTTAAAATTTAATGATGTTGTTGGTGTTATCCTTAATGAGGAAATGCGACAGAAAAGCACAGGTGAGACATCAGCGAATGCGTTGAACATGGAGAATAGGGGAAGACAAAAGGATAGAGGAAAGGGTTTCGGGAATCATGGAAATTATAGAAAGGGAAGATCCAAATCTAGACTTGGAAAGATAGAGTGTTGGAATTGTGGGAAGAAAGGACAACTAAAGAAATATTGCAGAGCT
>JASDQU010737664.1:74817-121003 GCA_032191745.1 Picea mariana
GTCCTTCACAGGTTATGTATACCAAAATTGCTTTCAGCAATGTCTGCCATTTTAGCTCCAGATAGGACATGGGAATGTCTTTTTTCCATGTCAAAGTTTTGTGGACTGGCAACAGATAGGACCTGAACTCAACATTTGAAGGTGAAGATGTTTTGAACCAGCAAACCCCTGTCCTGGGCAACCCTGTATATTTAGCAATAGATGCCTCATCTATTATGAACTCCTCTCTGCCAATTTTGGCAATTCTGCCATCGTATGAGAGGGCAAATGCCTCAGCAATTTGTTGGTGGAAAACTGTCAATTTCTCACAATAAGAGAGAACTCCGACCTGTTTGAAACATTCTGCAACCTCTGGATGCTCCTTGAAATACCACATACCATCCACTTCTGACCTCAATGCTGGACTGACCTTTGACATGACTGAATACTGACTGTGTATGAAACTGTGAATAACCAGGGGTTTGGAAAACACAGTTCTGGAAACTAAAAATGTAGTCGATATTAGTCATGAACGACAGGTGAAATCATTTGACCGAGTATAGGATCAATAAGTTTACTAAAATAACAACTTGTATTCAAATGACAGTCAAACTGGAGAAAGACGAAACTTCATATTTTCTGGGCAATTTGCATTTATGAAAATTTTGACAGGGAGTGGCTTCCAGTCTTACCTGATGACCCAGTCTAATTCCCTTGGCTCGAGATGCTAGCCGAACTTAGAGACAACTTGCTACTCACCAGAGAAAAGCGGAATCAATATCTTGAAAACCCGATTTTGTTGATGAAATCACGTGATTGCAGTTGTCTTCAGTGATCCTCGGGCTTCATCGCAACATATTGAGTTTTAAAAATGAGCGAACAACCTGCTAATGATGTTTGATGTAACTGCCACCGAATAGGCGGGACACTCCGTGCAATCGTATCTGGTAGTGACAGCTCTGCCAGGATTTGAAATGATTCATCAAATGGATAATATGCGGGTGCTTTGAACCTCTGCTGACTGATCACCACGAACGAACATCACCTCCCACGACGCGAGCTTTCGGCGGTTGCATATTCAATCATTGCAGCGATTCTCGACATTTGGCTCGTGCGAAAGCATGAGCTTTCTTTCTGCCCGTGGAAACGTTTTCGGTGATGCATGCCTTGCGCTTCGACCCCTTTTTTTGCCGAAAATGAACACTTTCGGTGGTTAATGAGCACGCGGTGGGCTCGCCCAAACCACCGAATCCTGTTGTTTGCCAATTTCTTGGCCGAAACAAAACCAACATGTCTTTTGGGATTATTGTGTAAAGCAGACTCTCTAATCTAATTGCTAGAAGTTTAAAAATCAAATTTAGGGACCAACCTATCACCTACTAATCAAATAAAACCAATAATTTATTTGGGGAGTTAATAGGTTCTGTGAAAAACTCAAATGATTTCATTAGGGCGTGGCTGAAGCATTTGCATTGACCTTTGACGGAGCCAAAGCCAAAGTTGGAACAATTGAAGTGCAGGTTGATGAAGCAGTTGTTGCAGCGATGACAAAGATGCCAAGGACTGGTGAAAGATGGTTCAAGTTGACCACTATCAAAGATATTGAGTTCAGGTCCTATCTCAAACCCGAACACAAATGTATCACTTTGAAAAAGGATATCCCTAGATCCTACTTGGAAGAGAAGTGGCAACATTTTCTCAAAGCCATCCAGGTATACATAATGTGTGAAGGCAGATATAGTAGAGTGATGTTCTACCATTTCAAGCTTATCAATCATTTCACAGGTAGGTGTCCTCTGAATCTGCCCTTCTACCTTCACAAAAGTCTAACAAATATGACACACCAGGTTCAGGCCCTACCTAGCAAGGTGCAGAGTAGACTCTCCCATCATAGTCTTATTAAACTCATAGTGTTTCAAGAATTATAGAAGAGGGATAGGAGTTGGGAGTATCTTCTTTTGGGGGGCAAATTTGAACCAGAACCCCAGCCCAAGGACTAGAAGAAGACTTCACTCATTAAGTTTTCAACACCACAGAGAAGTAAAAGAAAAAGGAGAGCCATTTCCCCAGTAATTATAGAGGGCCCAACTTCTTCTTCAAAGTCCAAGAAAGACAAGAAGATGCTCATTTTTAGCCAAGATACAGAAGGGAAAACAAATGTCTCTGGTAAAAACGTTTTGAATCTGCCTTATACAGATTCAGAGGAGGATTTAGAGCCAGGGGAAAGGGAGGTTCCTGAACAGGATGCTTTCAGAGAAGCACCTTTTCCATCAGAGGTCCCAGACTTGGACATTCCTGAAACATCAACCAGTAGGCACAGCAAGGTCAGCAAAACATCAAAAGTTGAAGAACTCCAAGAAGAAATATTATAGATGAATATGCTTGAGAGGGTCATCAAATCCCAAAACCAGACTATAAGCAACACTTCAGATGAGGTAAGGGATTATTTTGAAAGATTAGCTAAAATGCATGTCAAGGAACAGAAGAGGAACAAGAAATTGCTCAAGGAAAATCGTAAATTGCTTAAAGTGATTAAAAGTTTGAGGATCAAACTGAGGCTAAAGAATCCTAAGCCAAGAGAACATTCTGATTTAAGATCCCTAACTGAAGTTGCTGAGAACCTAAATGAATACCCTCAGGAGTAGGTAGGTTGAATAAAGTCTCTTTTTGCAGTTTTGGACAGTGGTGGAAAATTCAGCATTTTCGACAGCGTATTCGTTTTCCTCAAGGCATTGTTAGTTGCTGCAAGCTACCCTTCTGATGGCTAACCCTTTGTTGTTTTACACTTATAAGCTACCGAAAGCATAAAGGATGATAGAATGTTCATGTTTTGCACAGATCAAAATTTCTGAGGTCGAGATTTTGTGAAAGGGGTGTCAAACGAAAGATAAAGATTAAAGTGATACAGATCATCACCCTTTTCAAGTTTTGAGGTGGGTATTAAGGAAAAATGGTTAAGTGGCTCTTGAAATTCGTGGTAAATATTGTCCATCTATCACAGCAGGATTTCAAAGTGCCTTGTCATCTTCTTGACATTTATTGAAGATATCATGAATACCAGTAAAGGGAATGCTATTTCTCCACCTGTCAATGTGTTGTCTTCCTTTCGAATAGAAGAGGACTCTACTGAAACAACATTCTGGAAATATGGAGAAGTTTTGCATGTGTCATTTCTATTATAATCAACCCTTATGTTTAGGAGACCATCTGTGACATGTGTCAGTCATTGTAACTATTTTCTATTTTTAGAAAGCAGAGGTAGAGTTCGAATTTTCTGAGGACTGATAGTATCTTTACCTATATATACACATGTAAAAGATGAAAGGGGTGTTTGACCTGTGAAGTTTCTCCCTTTTGGCTGGACTGTGGGCCTCACTACTCCATGAGGTTTTTTGTCTGTAATTTTTTCATGACTAAACAGTTATAGAGAAAATGTTTTATAGGATTCTTGTGTAGCAGCGTTGGTGGTGTGTTCCTTGTATGTTTTTTCAGCTATCTTTCTGCTATCATTCAAGCAATTTCATTTCTTATTATTGAAAAACAGTAAATGGAGAAGAATTTATGCATGCATACTCTTTGTCCAATTTTTCAATAATCTTTATGTTTTCTTCTAAAACTCAGTTTATGAATTCTTAACTGCTCATTTGCTCAGTTTTTCCTCCCCCATTTCTTCCTCAAATCGACACCATTCAAACTTGATTCGATCCAACAATTGTTACTATCTTTCCCTATGGAGACATTTACCTCTAGATATGATTTGATCATTATCTTATAAACAGACCCCATAGCCCAATGATGATCTGAGAAACTCGTCAACCACATCCTCATCTAAATATTTCAAAAAAACCCAACCCCATACTTTCATAGCTAGCCTAACATCCATCCCATATAAACCAAGTTAAAGCATATAGAAAGAGCCCTCTCTGAGTATTGGAGGGCTAGATACAAGACTTCAAGTTGTTCGAGGTTACCTCTGTGACTGCCTCCGCAGCCTTGGGCAAATTATAGAGCGTTAACACTGTGCATTAATGAACCGATTCATTATTTGAACTGCCATTCAATAGTAGTTGAGGGTTTGGTATTCATTATCTATAGTGGCTCTTAGGTTTGTGTGCCCTTCGGTTGCCTGTATCTCCAAACTTAAGTTATCAAGCATGACACACTCCAAACTTCATAGGTTTAGGGCCATTTTAGTTTGCACAGACCTCTCTCTGCTACTCGTTTATTGGAAGTCAAAGCTTACCTCCTATGATATATTTTGTGTCTATTTCATAGTGGCCATGGCCCATGTGGTTCAAATCGAACCAAATGGTTGTCAGGCCGTCCTTTCCCATGAAGATGCCATAGACGATTTGAAGGCTCATGGTTGGGATATCTTCCTCGAAAAATTCAAAGGCTACAACCTTGGAGTCGCACAGGCCTTTGACAAACATTTGATGGGTTTCGAGCCAAGTTCGGGGATGTCCAATTGGATGTCACAGGAGACTTCATGGCCTAGGTGATAGGACTCCCACAGGAAGGTGAAAAGTGGTTTAAAAATGCCAAAATGGAGGTTGTTCCATGGAGCTTGTTCATGGTCTCTCGCAAATCCACTTGTTTTCCTAAAGGTATTCCTATTCCCCTTATGAAACCTAGATGGCACAACCTTATTTTGATTTTGAAAAATTTTATCACATGTGAGGGCCGGTATGGTTTGATGTTTTTATACCACATATGACTGTTGATGTTATTCATAGGGTTTAAACTGAACAAGTCGTTATACTTGTTAATGAGCCAATATAAAATTTCAAAACGCTATAAGAGAGAGATCATGAACTCTTTGTCGAGCCTCTTTCATCATGGTCTTATAAAAATATTGTTGCTATCCTACCTGTCACAAATCGGGGACACTTGGGAAAGCTTCCTAAGTCGAAATGGTTTCACCCAACTCGACAATACAATGAATTCACCTCTAAATGTGACCCCCTTTTTCGATAATCCTGTAACCGAGAGTCAAGGGTTCAATTCACCTGATGGATGTGAAATTAATGAATCTATGTATGTTTCTTTGCAAACTCCCATGGTTAAAAAATCATGATGCATGTTTTCACCCAGAAAATCATTGGAATAGGTAGTGGATGAATTAAAAGGAAAAGTTTCCCATGTTCTTGCTAATGAACCGAATCAGGGTCATAGTGACAAACCTACTGTCAAGAAATTGCGTAAGGTTAAGAAACAACAAAGCTTGGATTTGAATTTTATGAATAAAACATCTGGTCGTTTAATTTCTAGGAGTTGAAGGAATAAAAAAAAGGATCATCTGAGCTCTATATTTACGATCGAGGTCAATGATCATTGTTCAGATGAAGAAATCAACGATTTCCTTGCTCAGGAAGATCCACACAACCAATGTCTCAAGAATAAAATTGTTGGTCAAGCTGGGTAGTATGACTTTATCTTTAGATTACCCCCATTTCTGAAAGGCCAAGAGGGATTTGTTGGCATTAGTCATGAATTGAAACAAGCCACAGGGAAGTGCAAAATACCCGTTGTTGAATACATTCCACATCGGCCTGCTATAGCACCAGAACATCATGACAGTTGTTTAGATTGGGTAGAGCACTATTATAGGGACATACCATTGCTACAAGCACAAGTGAAGAATCGGGCTGCTTAGAATTATCTACTGGAACGAGAGAACCAAGAGTTAAACGAACACACAGAAAAGGAAAATAAAAGACCCAAGAGATACGGTAATATAATTATAAAAAATGCAACCAACTTCAATGCCATCATCAATTCATAACTGTTTGATCCTTCATCGTCTAATTTCTAATGGTAAAAGTGATTTTGTTTGATTTTATTTCATTTTGTTATGAAAGTTAAAGTAAGAAGATTTAGTTTTGATTTTCTTGGTTAATTTAAGACTAGCTAGAGAATCTTTGATTCTGTAGCCAGTCTATTTCTGAAGATTAGTTTGCATTATTTTCTGAATATCAATTTCATTTTGCTATCTACATGAAAATGATAATTATGGTGTTGTTTACAAGGATAAACCATCCTGGATCATATGCCCTATTATTTAGTAGTTTCTTTCTTTTATGTTAATAAAACTTTGTTATTATTTTGACAAACCGACTCCTACAGGAGTGATTTCCTGTTGTACTATTTTTGTAAAACTATCTATTTTTTGGGGATTGCACTCTATCTTGCATGATAAGAGTTTGTGAATCCTAAACTAGTTTAAATAGTGATCACTACTAGTAGTGAAGACAACTTTGGTTGGGATGCATTATGGACATATGATTTTTAAGACTGATATGGAGAAGCTACTCACCATTTGGCTTTAGACCTGTGTGACGCTTACCCCATTATGTTTTTATTGTCTCTATATTTTGAAATATTATTATGTGTGATGCAGATTTAGTCTGGTTATCATATGGTATTTCATATTATTAAGTATTATGGAGATGTCTGTAATTTTTTATTCCATTTTACATCTGTGATCAATCTACCATTTGATTATCGTCAATTTATTCTAAGATATTAAATGATGGATTATATTAATTCTTTTGAATTGCGTTTCCTCTTTTTATAAGTATTGATTATCATAAGATCACCAGATCTGTACATTTATCATTATGTTGTTATATTCTTGCTCTAATGCATCTTTGAGTTTGTTCTAAAAGTATTAGCATCATTATGTTACAGGTTTCCCTCATATGCAGGACAGTTTGGAGTTTGAATTGGATAGGAAGATAAATTCAGTTTAGTTGATTAGTTACACATTAGTTTACTTGTTCTTTAGTTAAATTATTTATCAATGAAATAAGAAAAACTTGAATTAGCTTTGACTGTTTATCTATTCTTATTTCAATTTATATTTGATTATCATTCATTAGTTTTAGAATTTTAAAGATTCAATAGAAAATAGAAAAATGTATGTGCTTTCTTTATCTCTTTTATAAAAACTTTCAAAAACATCTATTTCGCAAGATATCTAGTAAATCTCGCAAGTTGTATATACGTTGTTCATAATCATATGCACATATTCATGTTTCTATTTTGACACTTGTAAATTATTAAACTTATATTCTTAGTATCATAGCTCTATAGAATAGTTCATTTCTTTTATTGTTTTTAGGACTTTAGTTGGCCAACGGAGCCATTAAACCCGTCTAGTCATTTCATTCCAAACAGATTGGGTCATTTAGACAACCCCAGTCTGGATTTGATCTTCCAGTTGAGGGTGTGTCAGTTACACCTGTCAACAAATGGCGCTAGAAGGAAGGCCTAAATTCAATTGATGGCGCTAGAAGAAGGGCTTGAATTCAATTGATGACACGTGGAGGTCGTAAGACTCCCCCACACACTCACGCTCCTTTCTTAACACGTAGTCTCTCTGACAAAAACATTACACTTGAAGCAACAACTACCTCAAACGATAACCCTGATATTCCCATTGAACCAGTGACACATGTTCCTCAAGGGATTGACGTCCAAGAAATTCTTCGTCAGTCACTCATAAGAACTCACAGTGCCTTAGCCCACATCAGAAAACCTAGTAGGCCACTTAATCAACCCCTTTATTTCACGAATATCTAAGAACAACTTCGAGGCAATGGTCTACCCGAAAACCCTTTAGGTGGAAATACTACCAATCCCATTGAAACACTTATCCCTAGAGTTGGAGGATCTGGTATCCCACCATCCTCACCTAGTTCTTCTCAATCCTTTTAAGGAGGAGAGTCTTCAGATGGAGGCAGTTCTTCATCAGAACCATCTCAGCCTTCCACATCACCAAATCCCATGGAAAACTAAAATAATCCTACCAGACCTTGACTCGATCAAGATGTCGTGGCTATACTTGGACCCCAACACCCATTACCTAAGCATCCAGAAAAACTGCTGCCCAAATTTGATCCATATTCAAAGCAATCCATTGAGGATCGCATCAAGAAATTTATGTTGGCCATTAGACTCCGGAGTGTTGAACATGAGGATGTAGTATGTAGATTATTTTCTTATAATTTTGAGGGGAATGCCTCCACATGGTATTTCTCTCAACATCCCCAGACCATCGTCTCTTAGGACAAGTTCAAAACTTGTTTTCTAGAAAAAATTGGAGATGATAAATCTTCGGAAGTCTTGGTTATGGAACTCTCTAGATTAAAAATGAACACTAAAGAAAAAGTGAAGGAATTCAAACAAAGGTTTATGATGTTAAAGAACAAAATCCTTGCAGATTCGATGCCCACAGAAAGTTTAATTATTGCATACTATGCTAAGGCCTTGCACAATAACATACCCATATGGGTTAAAAGGTACAAAAAGAACACGTTTTTAGAAGCCTTTGAGGAGGTAGGTCAAATTAAGAAATATAAATGGATCTTAAAAGATAATATTAGTAGTGAAGCTGAAACAACTTCATCCTCTAAAAAGAAAATAGAAATTCTCACTAGGCCTCCTCAAACAAAAAATCAACAAGAAACTTTAGACTTGGAGAGCTTGCAGAAATCTTTCCAGAAATTGTCCAATCAGGTCATTGACTTGAGAAGATCAGACGAGCAGGCATCCACAAGAAAAGGAATTTACAAACCTCCTTTTAGAAATCCTTTTCCTCCAAATCGGCCAAACCCGACCACAGAAGGTCTAAATTTTGAAAGTTTACAGTATTCTTTGTAAACCATATTAGAAGCACATGACAATTTTGTTTTTGTTCCTCCTGAAAATTCTAATGATACAGTTGAGGAAGAAGTACCAGAAGAGGAGGACTCATATCCTCCTGTTTTCGGTCACTTCTCAAACAATATCTTCCAAGCAAATTTCTAAACTGTCCACCCCTACAACACAAGAAGAAAAACACAAAACAAACCTCCTCCCGAAGTAAGTAAAAATGTGTTTCCAAAATAGTCAAAGAAAACTAAAATTAAATAAATCCTAGCAACCCCACTTTTAGAGTATGATTTAATTGAAGATCTGAAAAAATTGAGGGCTAATATTTATGTTTTTGAACCGCTGAAATTTCCTCTTATTTTGCAAAAACTGCTTCAAACAATCGTTGAAAAGAACAATATTAGCAACAAAAAATCAGCAGAAATTGATTCAAATGTAGCTAAAAATGTCCCAACTAAAAAGACATTTGAACCTCAAGACAAAAGGGACTTAGCAGAAAAAATTGTAGTAAATGTAGATAAAATTGTTTCAGGGACATCAAATAAAATCAACAGAATCTTGTTGTTTCCTCACAAAAAAATGTCCCCCCCTTTTGAATTTTGAGTTTTTTAATAGGAATGTACATAATTGTATGGCTAACTCCAATGCATCATCAAACGTAATGCCTCTGTCTATATGTTAGAAAATTAATGCAGAAGTATAACCTTTTGATCTTAAAATCATTCAGCTAGATCGAACGAATGTTAAAGTAATTGGTGAGCTTAAGAATGTGTTGATTAGACTATCATCCAATCCTAAAGTCCATCAAGTAATTGATATAATCGTTGTTGATATTCCTGAAGTTTATGGTCTATTTTTAAGTAGAGATTGGTCAGAACAGTTGCACGGTTATTTTGCTACAGACTGGTCTCAATTGTGGTTTCCTGGAAATGGACAGCCCAACAAAATCAGAATAAACAGAGAACGTTGTCTTAAGCATACCCTGACAGATCTAAACAATCCAAATGAACCTTTCGTTATAACCGCAAATTCATTTGAAATGCAAGGAGTGAACACTTTTTTTGGTAATTTCATGACCGAAATATCTTCTATCACTGATCTAGAACAACATTCTGAAATTACAGCCTATACTCAAGCACCAACTTTGTTGAATACGCGAAGTACTGCTAATGACCCACAAATCTGGTCTCTATATTTTGATGGATCCAAATCGAAAGAAGGAGTAGGTGATGGCTGTGTGCTCATCGACCCTGTAGGTAATAAAACTTGTATTTCTTGTCTATTAGAGTTTGAATGCACTAACAACATAGCTGAGTATGAAGCGCTTCTACAGGGACTTAGAAAGAACTGGACATGGATGTGGAAAATTTGATAGTATTCGATGATTCAAAAATCATGGTAAATTAGGTAAGAAATGCAATACAATGTTTTTCACCGCATCTGAAGAGTTACCAAACCAAGGTATGGGGTTTAATGCATAAATTTCTAGCATCTAATATAAATTTCATTCCTAAAATGAGTAATTCAGAAGATGTTTTTCTAGCCAATGTTGCTTCTAGATTGTTGCCCACTGAAGCCTTTTCTCCTAATGTGTTTTCGATCGAATTGTTATTCAGGCCGTCGATTCTAGATAACATCACAAATTGGAGAGTATTTGATGATGACCGACAGATCATCGAATTTCTGCATATGGAAGACACATTGCAGGATGAAGTCATTGATGAAGGCACTCATGATGAGAACCTTCGAGACTTCAAGGTAATATTTGATCCTCGATCTCCTGAATTGACGTCCGAGATTGTAAACTCTATCCCCAAATATATTGTGAGATTAGAGAAATTTTATGACTTACATGAAAAAATTAGAGGGGCAGTAAACTGCAATACTAACTGTTAGCGTTGGAAGTCACTCCTAGATTGCAATAGGAGCAGAGCCTTACACCCATTAGTTTAATGTCACGATTTATTTATAAAGGGATGATCAAATGGAAGGAAACTCAGAACAACATCGTCCCAACTCTGAAACTAGGCCAGGCGTGCATGGGCAAATGAGGTATTAGATAAACTTCAAACAGTGAGTTGTAATAAGGGTGAGCAGGGGGAAGACTTGTATGAGAAGAGTGCGAGGGTCTGTCATGAACATCAGGTTTCTGACAGACTGGAGAAGAAAGAATCCAAACGCAAGATCCTCTTACATTCAAACACAAAAGACCAGAGAATATAATGATGTAACAACAAATCCTTTATCATAACATAACTGCAACAATTCATGCAAATCCTTCGATCATGAACTCTCTGGTATGAGACGAAAACATAGACGGAGTAAGAAAACTGTTTGTCATAAAAAAAGAAATCTCAGATACAGATGCACAACCAGGAAACTAGAATGGTTGTTAAAACTTTACAGTCGGGAGATTTTCTCTACCATCGATAGATACAAAAATGGAGAAAACGCCTACATATACTCGAAACAACAACAACAACAAAATTGAGNTGTGTCTGCATGGCTTCTAACAATCTGCACCTGTAGTTTCTGAATGATCGTGCACCTATGGCAGACGCAATCGAACTCCTGGCAGTTCCATGGGTGAATCGACGTGTCTTTAATTCATCGTCGGACTTTCCCATTATGGCAAAGGCGATGTCTAACCACCACCAACTGCTTCAATAACTGCTTCATTGGGATTGAGGATGGCCTGGCCAACTCGGCACTTTTGCGACGCGGAAGATCCTTCACGCTACCACCTGGATCAGCTAAACAGCCTGATGAATAGGTGTGGAGGCTAGCGTGGAGGATGGGGCGCATAACGAGAGTGGTGACATCGAAACTATGAGGGTGTGAGAGAGGTTATAGGGGAAGACACATGGTGGAAGACAATAAGCGGAGGGGGCAGGATATGAGATATAATGGGCACATTTTAGTGGGAGGCTGACGTGGAAGAGAGCGGGACACATGACAAGTGGTGAGTGGATGATGAGATGGGAAAGGGACCGCACGGACTAGAACAGAGGGGATGGACATATGTTGGGGGATGAGGAAAGGGCTAAAGGGAGCGAGTCTCATCTCGCGGTCAGGTAGAGAACAGATGGCAGGATGACACAACAAGAAGGGGGGGCCCATGTCGATTAAATGTAGAAAGACAAAGGATGTCCGGATTGCCTGTGCATTGTTGATCCGGGTGCTTCGATCGCAGCCGTTGAAGAAGTGCGCCCTCGATTCCAGACCCCCCCCTTCTGCTTAAAGGTAGAAAGGTGGGGGGGGGGGTCCAGAATCACCCTGTGCGCCGTTGATCTGGGCACTTCAATCGCAGCCATTGAGGAAGTGTGCCCTTGATTCCGGACCCCCCCCTTCCTCTTAAAGGTAGAATGGCGGGGGGGCTTCAGAATCCTTTGTACGTCGTTGATCTGGGCACGTGAATTTCTGCCATCCAAACTTGCCTATCGTTTACCACAGGTGCATTTTGATTCCGGGACTTACGGTAAGTGGGTTTTTAACCCACTCCTTTGCATTCTAACCCACTTTACAATAAATTTCGCTAAAATTAGGCTCCATGGGGGATAGAGTCGTCCCTGTGATGCTCTAAGGACTCTTTTTGCAGATTCAGTGCTTGTTGTTGGGCTATGGAGTCATTTATTAAGATGAAAACAAAAACAATATTTACAAAAATGAAAGAGCCAACTACGGCTCACAAAAAACATTCCTTCAAGAAATGCCCATTTATTGGGCCATTAAAAACTTCTTTGACTTCCAGATCATGTAACCTGTAAGTGTTGTTTGAAAATACTTCAGAGATCCTGAAAGGCCCAAACCAGAGGGCATCAAACTTATTGTGATTTCCCCTTTCCTGCCTGGGTGCATCCCATTTGAGCACCAGATCGCCCAACTCGAAATATTTTTTTTTTCTCTTCCTATCAAAAGCCTGCTTGATCTTCTGCTGGTGATTATAGGCCCTGTCCATGACCTGTTCTCTGATCTGCTGCACTTCCACCATCTAATGAATCCTTCTGACCATATGGTTAGGTTCTCCTTCAAGGTCCTGGAGGAATTTTGCCACAGATAAGGCAAGCTGAGTAGGGAAAACAGCCTCTATTTCATAAACCAGTTGGAAAGGTGAGATGCCTAGGGACTTCTTTGTTGTCACTCAGTCATCCCATAGAGAAAATTTGAGATTTGAGTCCCAGGCCCTTTTAGTGTCCTCTAGTAGCTTCTTGATGAGCTTGATCAGACTTTTATTGGAGGACTCTGCCAGTCCGTTTCCTTGAGGATAATACGAAGTAGAGTGAATCAGTGAAATCTCAAACTATTCACAGAACTTGACTAGAGGATCAAACCTGAAGGGGGCAGTGTTATCAGTGAAAATTCTGCTGGGGCAACCAAATCTGGCTACAATATCTTCCAGGAAATTGATAATCACTTTGTGAGAAGTGCTTCTGGTGGGGACAGCTTCTATCCATTTGGTGAAATAGTCTGTTGTAGTCATAATCCATCTGTGTTGGCCACTTGAGGGAGGATGAATTTCTTCGATGAAGTCCAATCCCCACTACTGAAAGGGTGTCAAAACTACTACAGGCTTTAATGGCAGAGATTTGAGATGTTTCTTTCCTGAGAACTTTTGGCATTTGATGCAAGCTCTGATTTCTCTGCAGACATCAAGGAATAAAGTGGGCCAATAGTATCCAGCTCGAAGGATCTTATGAGTCATGGTCTTCCAGAAGTGATGACCTCTGCAGAGACCGCTATGGAAATCAAGCATAACCTTCTGGGCTTGCTGCGGGTCCAGACACCTTAAAAATACCCCTAGGGGGTCCTTCCAGTACAAGGCTTGGTCAATGAGGTAATATCTGACTACTTTGAGCTTTAAATATCTGGCCTTACTTTTTCCCAATCCATTAGGAGGCTTCAATTCTTGCAGAAAATACAAGATATCCTTGTACCAGGCGCATGCTGCTAGTGATAAGGTACCTTGGAAATTCTTGTTGGATGGCTCAGCTTGCTCATTGATGAAGTTAATTCCCAAGGTTTTACAATTGGACTCAGCCAGCAACTTGGCCAAACCCTGCCCCTTTATTAACTTGGTGGGCTTGATCTCCAGATCAAATTCTAGGATCTTGGCAATCCACTTACCTCTTCTTCCGTCTATGTCAGGCTATATAAGAATATCCTTCACAGAGGCCGAAGGAACATATGCAGTGATCTTTGAGTGCAAGACATAGACTCTGAAAGCTTTGAGATCTTTCACCGGGGCATAGGCCCGCTTCTCCATGATCTCGTACCGGAGTTCTACATCTCTCAATGCCTTGTTGTAGAAGGCAATAGGTTTCTCTCGCCCTTGATCATTTTTCTGCAACAAGACTGCTGCTACTGTATCACAAGAAGCAAAAGAAAAAATTAGGAAATCTTTGGAATAATCAGGACTGGTCAGCACAGGTGCCTCAGTCAATGCCCTTTTAATTTGGACAAAATATTCCCTGGGTTCAGCGGTCCATTTCACTTCATTTCCCTTCCTGAGCATGGATGTGATGTGTCTCACCAGCTCAGCAAAATTTGAGACGAATCTCCTTAGAAAATTAATCTTCCCCAAAAAGGCCTGAACCTCCTTCTTAGATCTGGGAAGTGACAGGGTCTGAATTGCTTCTACCCTGCTAGGGTCAATTTTCACTCCCTCTGCTGATACTATATGGCCTAATATCTTCTTCTCCTTCCTAGTAAACAAAGATTTCTTGGGGTTCAGGGATAATCCAAACCTCCGACACTTCAGGAAAACTTTCTTCAAGTGGCAGCAGTGCTCCTTGTCTGTCCTAGAGAAGACCGTGATGTCATCCAGATAAATTACTACAAATTGGTCCTTCTCTCCGATCAATGCTATGTCCATGGCTCACTGAAATGCTTCTCCTGCATTCATCAATCCGAAAGGCATTTTGGCATACATGAATGTGCCCCAAGGAGTGGTGAAGGCTGTCTTTTCTCTGTCCTCAGGTATGACTACTATCTGATTGTAACCAGAGAAACCATCAATCATGGAAATTCTAAATGCACTGGTTACCCTCTGCAGTATGTGTTCCATGTTGGGCAGGGGATAATTATCTTTCTTTGAGCTCTTGTTTAGGTTCCTGAAGTTGACACAAAGCCTGACTTCTCCACTTTTCTTTCTTACCGGGGCCAAATTGGCCACCCATTCAGAATATCTTAGGGGGATGATGATGTGGGCCTCTAACAGCTTATTCATTTCTTTCTCCATGACAGGCAACAACATGGGATTTATCTTTCTTAGTTTCTGCCTAAATGGCTTAGCCTCTTCCTTTAGTGGAATCTTGTGTTCAATGACTGATGTGTCATATGTCTTGAGGTCTTCGTAGGTCCATGCAAACACATCAACAAACTCTCTCAGTAGCTCAATATATTAATTCCTTTATTCCCCGGTCAAACTTCTTGACAGCTTGACAAACTTGGGCTCCTCTGGTGTGCGAATGTTGCACTCAGTTGTGTCAGCATCATCACCTGAAATTCTACCCTTCACTGCCACATCATTTCCATCGAACAATCTTTCTAACGGGACTAGTCCTCTCGGAATGTAATTGCTCGGTAGTTGAATAATCTGATGATTAGCGATTTTATTTAAAAACACCCCAGGGTGGGGGTCCCCTTCCATGTCAGGATATTCATCAATGTGCAATGCAGAAAAATCATCAACAGCTTGGAGAAATTTTTCGATTTCCAGATCATCTTCAAATACCTTCCAATGCTTGACATTGTCTGGTACAGAGGGTCTATATTTTATTTCAACATCGGATTTGACCATAGGCAGTGTAGGAACTTCGAGCAAACTAGCTGTGACAGCTAAAAAGTTGGATGAAGCATTTTCCTCCCTTGGAATGAAATAAATGTTAAAAGCCAAGAAGAAATTATCAACTAGGTCCCATACCTCGTTCCTGTAATTATTGAGCCGAGGATGCTTGGCCTGATAAACATTTTTGACCTGCTGGATGATCAATTCTGCATCTCCAAACATAGCCATCTCCTTTATTCCCATTTCTTTTGCAGCCCTCATACCCAGAACAAGAGCTTCATATTCTGCCACATTGTTGGTGATTTCAAATTCTAGCTTATATGACAAAGATATGGTCTCTTGACAGGGCGATATGAAAACCACTTTGGCACCTGCACCTACACTGGAGGAAGCTCCATCAAATAACATATTCCAAATAGAGGTGGTTGGAGAATGAATTTCCTGATTAAGAATAGGCTGTTCTCTGATCTGTAAAGGGGCCTCAGGAGTTTCAGTGATCTGTAACAAACTAGACCCTAAATCAGTGTCAAGTGAAAATATGGGGTGATTAGTGGGGTTCGCTTCGTCACTGCAAATATAGGCTAGCTGGGCTTCTATGTAAAACCTCATGTGTTCTCCTCCAAAAACTAGAATGGTGTCATATGTGAGATCCATCTGTAATGTTCCTTCTAGTCTCTTAATCCAAGACCTTGACAACAGCATGCCAAACTTGGGGGGAACATCAGCTACCACAATGTCCATGACCACACTCTTCATGGGCAGCTAAAACAAAGAAACCACCAGGTCCTTGATGACTCACAGCATGCCAAACTTGGGGGGAACATCAGCTACCACAATGTCCATGACCACACTCTTCATGGGCAGCTAAAACAAAGAAACCACCAGGTCCTTGATGACTCCCAGACATTGCACCCTTCTCGAATCAAAAGAGTACAAATCATGATAGGCCTTGGTCACCTCTAGTCCCAGTTCTTCCATGACTATCTTGGGCATAAGGTTATGGGAAGCTCCTAAATCCATGAGGCAATTATGCAACACTTTATCATGTATGTTTAGGGAGGTGTAGAAGGGAGGAGAGGAATCATCTCTGTCTTCTACCATGGGGCCTAGGATGACGACTGGCTTCTCATATTGAAGGTTCACTGAGTCAGAGAGAGGATGAGGGGACTCGGATTGTAGCAGCTTAGAGAGGGACCTTTTAAAATCTTCATTTTTAACTAGCTCGGAGATGGGGACGGGAATCCTAATCTTTTGAATTTCATGCTCAAAATTAAAAGAGAAAAAAGGCTTGGGAGCTTCCCTTACCTCAATGACAGGTTCTCTGGCTACTGGCAAAGTACTCTGAGTTCTCTTTTTTTTAGTCGTGGTTACTGCATTTTTAATAGGATTATCTGCTATGAGGGGCTGGTCTTGGCTATCAAAGTCTCCTCCTTTCTTTCTTGACCTGAGATTGTATCGGCTCAAAGTATGGACAGCCATCTCTCCCTTACCTAACTCATGGATTTGAGCGTTCATTAGGGATTTTTCATAGGCAGACTGAGTCAAATGGGGAAAAGGAGGAGCCTCTTCAACACAATGAATTTCGGGGTCGAACTCATCTATCTCTTCTCCTTCTTCATGAGTAACCAGGTTATTTTGGAGGGGGGGTTTGAATCCTTTGGTCCTCTCTGTCTTTTCCCCTTTGTTCTCTTGGGAAGGCCTGTGGTCCATTGTTATTAGGCCCCCTGAAACCTCTCTTATTAGTATTTTGGGGATTTCTGTACATGGGCTTCCTTTCTAACTCCCACCTTTCCATCCTGGCAGAAAGTGATTTTAGTACTCTGGATGTCTCATCTGTCTGATGGGGCATGGGAGAGGAACTGGATGGGGAGGCCTCATACGTTTTCTTGGATATGTTTCTATCAGCAGCGTTCCTGAGTCGGTCAACAACCAATATGTTAGATTCTACTTCTACGGTTGCATCCTGCATGTGGGCCAAGGTAGTGGCTCTTCTCTCTCTCAATAGTAGGAAGAAGTCAGGATCAAAAGCGCGAGCATAAGTGATCTTAGCTGAGGCTTCTGAAGGATTTATCTCAACGGGAATTTTATTATACATTTTGTTGAATCTCTTGGAGAAGTCAGAGATGGACTCTCCTTCTTTTCTCTTCAAAGATCCAAACTCTGTCATATAATACATGAAATCCTTTTTGTCTCCCCACTGTCTCAAAAAGGCATTATCTAGAGCTTCGATCCCATCAATAGATCCAGAAGGCAGGGCCTTGAACCATTTTCTAGCTTCGCCTTGGAGGCTATGGAAAAAAATCCTCATCCATACGTCTGCATGCATGATGACATTATCATTTGTGAAACTGTAAAAGGCTTCTAGGTGTTCATTTGCAGTTACATCCCCTTCACCCGTGAACTTGGGTAATTGCTTGAGGTAACCATCTACCGGGAGGGCATTGAGGGGCTGAGGTAACACAAGGGGAGCATACCTCATGGCTATAATAGCCTCCATCCTTGTCATAGGGGGATTAGCACTAGCCATGGGAGTATTAGGTAGAGGAGAGCTTGGAGGAGAAGGAGTGTGAACAGGAGGTACCGGAAAAGGGTTCCCTGAAGGAGAGGGAGAAAACGGGGAAAATAGAGAGAGAGCTAAGGGACTTGAATTTGCAGATGTTTCTCCCTGTGCAGTAATAGTAATAACAGGAGGGGTGGTGAAGCCTTCTGAGGCCCGAGGTCTATGCTGAGGCACAACTTCTAGGGAGGGAGGAGTGACAAGGATCTCTCTTTCTGATACCAGACCAGGAGGAGAAAACTCAGCAGGAACACTCCCGAAATTCAGAAAACGGGAAACCTCAGAGAAATGATGGCTAGAAAGCTAAGAACAAGAAAATGGAGTTTTTACAGAAGGAGGTGGGGAAATACCTGGTTCGGTGGCGAAGCTTTCTCCTTGAGAGGGATTCCCTTTTCTGATAATCACCTCTGGGTTTTCTTCAGGCGTGGCCAGAGGCAGCTGTGGATGGGACCGCGTGTGTCTACCACTGGAAGCCACAACTAATCCCAACAGGTTCGCCACAGTGGAGTCGTCACAATGGAGTCACCAGGTGCACAGTAGCAATCTCAATAGTTCTGATATCTGATGCACCTTCAGAATCAGTTGATCATTGTCATTCAATCCTTGGGAAAATATTCAACTTTGTCCCCAGCAACGGTGCCAGAAATGTTAGCATCGGAAGTCACTCCTGGATTGCAATAGGAGCAGAGCCCGACACCCATCAGTTTAATGTCATGATTTATTTATAAAGGGATGATAAAATGGAAGGAAAATCAGAACAACATCGTCTCAACTCTGAAACTAGGCCAGGCGTTCATGGGCAAATGAGGTCTTAGATAAACTTTAAACAATGAGTTGTAATAAGGGTGAGCAGGGGGAAGACTTGTATGAGAAGAGTGCGAGGGTATGTCATGAACATCAGGTTTCTAACAGACTGGAGAAGAAAGCATCCAAATGCAAGATCCTCTTACATTCAAACACAAAAGACCAGAGAATACAATGATGTAACAACAAATCCTTTATCATAACATAACTGCAACAATTCATGCGAATCCTTCGATCATGAACTCTCTGGTATGAGACGAAAACATAGACGAAGTAAGAAAAATGTTTGTCATAAAACAAGAAATCTCAGATACAGATGCACAACTGGGAAACTAGAATGGCTGTTAAAAATTTACAGTCGGGAGCTTTGCTCTACCATCGATAGATACAAAAATGGTGAAAATGCCTACATATACTCGAAACAAAAACAGCAACAAAATCGAGACATTGCATTAAAACTTTGCGTCTGCATGGCTCCTGACAATCTGCACCTGTAGTTTCTGAATGATCGTGCACCTATGGCAGATGCAACCGAACTCCTGACAGTTCCGTGGGTGAATCGACGTGTCTTTAATTCATCGTCGGACTTTACCATTATGGTGAAGGCGATGTCTAACCACCACCAACTACTTCAATAACTGTTTCATTGGGATTGAGGATGGCCCAGCCAATTCGACACTTTTGCAAAACGGAAGATCCTTCGTGCTGCCACCTGGATCAGCTGAACGGCCTGATGAATAGGCGTGGAGGCCAGCGCGGAGGATGGGGTGCATAACGAGAGTGGTGACATCGAAACTATGAGGGTGTGAGAGAGGTTACAGGGGAAGACACATGGCGGAAGACAATAAGTGGAGGGGGCAAGATATGAGATATAATGGGCACATTTTAGTGGGAGGCTGACGTGGAAGAGAGCGGGACACATGGCAGGAGATGAGTGGATGATGAGATCATAAAGGGACGGAACGGACCAGAAGAGGGGGGATGGACAGATGTCAGGGGATGAGAAAAGGGATAAAGGGAGCGAGTCTCATCGCACAGTCAGGTGGAGAACAGATGGCAGGATGACACAACAAGAAGGGGGGCCCCACGTCGATTAAATGTAGAAAGACAGAGGATGTCTGGATCGCCTGTGCACCATTAATCCGGGAACTTAGATCGTAGTCGTTGAAGAAGTGTTCCCTCGATTCCGGACCCCCCCCCTTCCGCTTAAAGGTAGAAAGGTGGGGGGGCTCCGGAATCATTTGTACGCCGTTGATCCGGGCGCGTGAATTTCTGTCGTCCAAACTTGCTTGCCGCTTACCACATGCGCATTTTGATTCTAGGACTTAGGGTAAGTGGGTTTTTAACCCACTCCTTTGCATTCTAACCCGCTTTACAAGAAATGTCGCTAACACTAACAATTTCTCCTTGATCTATGAGACTATAAATTTAGGAGCTTTTAGATAATCCTCAAAATATTAATCTGGGAAAGGGATGTTGCGAGAAAGAAAGATCATCTTTCATAAAATTATTTAAATAATTTAAAGATGTATTTGCTTGGATGTATGATGACCTAAGAACTTTCGATCCAAACATCATACAGCATGTAATCCCTATGAAACCCCAGACTCAGCCTTTTCAATAGAAATTGAGGAAAATGCATCCTAAATTGGAACCTACCGTTACAAAGGAATTGAATAAATTACTAATTGCAAAGATAATTTTTTCGGTTAGGCATACCCAATGGGTGCCTAATTTAGTCCCTGTAAGGAATAAAAGTGGTGAAATTCGACTCTGTGTCGACTTTCAGAACTTAAACCGAGTGTTTGATAAAGAAAACTACCATAATCCTCTAATGGAACAAATTCTACAATAGGTGTCTAGTTCCAAAAGACTATCTCCGTTAGATGGATTTTTGGGATACAACCAATTCCTTATGTCTCCTTCAGACCAACTTAAAACCACCTTCCGTACCCCATGGGGTACTTACGCCTATAGGAAAATTCCTTTTGGATTGATAAATGTCGGTGCCACTTTCTAGAGAGCAATGGATATTGCTTTACGTGGCCTCATTAACTAGTCAGTTATGGTCTATCTTGATGATGTCACTATCTATTCAAAAAACAAGTAAGATCACTTGTCTCACCTCGGGGTTGTCTTAGAACGATGTTGCAAGTTCGACATATCTCTCAACCCTAAGAAATCAGTCTTTGCAGTAGATCAAGGAACATTGCTTGGGTTTATAGTTTAGAAGGATTGAATGATTATTGATCCCGAGAGAAACCAAGCCATTTCTAAAATTCCTCCTCCTTCTTCTACAAAGACCATGCAATCCTTTTTGGGTAAGATTAACTTTGTCAAAAGATTTGTCCCGAGTTTCTCAGAAATGGTTCAACCTTCTACAAAACTTAATTAAAAAGGATGTGGTGTACCTATGGGGACCACAAGAGAGTCAAGCTTTCGATTTAATTATAAAATCAATAATAGAAGCCCCTTCCTTGATGAGTCCCGATTTTTCTCAGGATTTCACTCTTTACACTTTTGCCTCTGACAGATCCTATGTTGATGTGCTTACACATAAAAATGTTGAAAGAAATGAGATACCCATTTCCTTCATGAGATCTTCTTCTAAAGGAGCATAAATTAATTACCCCGCAGTAGATCAACAGGCATATGATGTTTTTAAAGTGGTGAAACACTTTCGGTCTTACCTGTTGAAATCTAGAACCAAAGTTGTCATTCCTTACCCAACCGTGAGAAACCTGTTAGTACAAAAGGTGTTGGGTGAGAAAAGGGAAAATTAGATGACATCACTATAGGAATACGACCTTGAAATAACACCTTCCCAAATTGTTAGAGGTCAAGGCCTATGTAAACTAGTGGTTGATTTGGTTGAAGAACAAAAAAGTCAAATAAACACCTCAACTTTAAATCAACAGAACGAAAAACAGATCAGTTGTGCACAAACTTCACCCAATTCTTGGTATTAAAACATTAGAATCTATTTAACGCATGGATCTGCTCCCCACAATCTTGATCCCCAAAAAAGAAGAGTACTTAGGCCTAAATCTGCATCTTTCCAGTTAATCAATGATATATTATTTCGAAATAACTTTGATGGTGTTTTTTTGCGTTGTTTAGAAAAGAATGAGTCTGAAAGAGTGTTGGTTGAACTTTACCGATGAGGTTGACGGTTACTTCGGTGGAGATACTACTGCCCACAAAGTGCTAAGGGATGGATATTTTTGGGCTACCTTGTTTAAATATGCCCATACGTTGTCTTGCAAATGTGTAATCTGCCAAAAGGCTACAAGACGGGTGAAAAAGGTCGCTTTCCCTTTGCAAATTGTTACTGTAGACGCACCTTTTCAGCAATGGGGCCTAGAAATCATAGGACCAATCAATACCCCTTCTTCACAGCAGCACAAGTATATCCTCACTAGAACAAACTATTTTACAAGATGGTATGAAATTGTACCTTTAAAAGTGGTCAACACAAATCAGGTAGTGTCTTTTCTAAACTCTCATATCATCACTCGATTCAACATTCTTGAATGTCTGGTTTTTTATAATGCCTCTTATTTTTCATCCCTTGATATAAATGTTTTCTCTCTAGAAAAAAGGGATCAAACTGAAGTATTCTTACATCTACTACTCTCAAGGGAATGGCCTAGCAGAATCGACAAATAAGAATTTAATCAAGATTATTAAAAGGACAGTTTCAGAAAACGACAAAAATTGGCATAATGCATTATACAATGGACTTTGGGCTGATAGGGTAACTCCAAAAGATTATGTTGGTAATTTCCCTTTCTTCCTCATCTACGAAAGAGAATCCATCCTCCCTCCAAATTTCTTACTTCCTTCTCTGCAATTATCGCAGCAAGTTCAAGAAGAGGAATGTCCTCCTCTAGAAAACTAGATAAATGCTTTGTTAAAACTAGAAGAGGTGAGAACACAAGCAAAACTGAAACTGGATCAGCACCAGCAAATTGTGAAGAGTTGGTTCGATGCAAATTCTTCTTCTAATAGGAATTTGGATGTTGGATATTTGGTTCTCAAGTGGGACAAATCCCACGAGGGTAAGGGGGAACATACCAAGTTCCAAAACGTGTGGTTGGGACCATTTGTAATTTCTGAAAAATTGGGTCCTAGCTCTTTCCATCTACATACTTTGGAGGGACAGCCAGACACTTTCCCAGTGAATGTCCAGGATGTCAAGAGGTATTTCACCTGATGATTTTTGATCCACCCTCTTGTAAATATTTTTAATTTTCTTTTCTATTTTTAATTTTGGTTCTTTTGATTTTTCTTGATTTTGATTTGTTTTCTAAATAATTATGTCTAAGACGCCATTTCATTTGTTGAAGGGATTCAAAATTCTTATCCATTAGCAGAAGTTGATAACTTTTCAATCACTTGAGCAGTAAGTGCTAAAACTCAAATCAGCAGAGGGAAGTTTCTGTTCAAATAGTGTTCCTGGTTTCTCATTAAAATCACAGACAAATGTGATTATTCTTAACAAACTTCTAACACCACCCCTATTTTAATGAGAACAAATCAGTGTGCTTCCCCATCCTAGAGAGGATTTATTAACAGAGATCTAACTGTCCAAATCATGATGAAAGTCATCAAAACAAAAAAATAATTTTCCAATGATCAAACTTTTCATTCCAAACTATGAGATTTTCAGTATCACCCCACTCTGTTGAATATCATGAATTTTATGCAAATTTATAAACAAATTCTAGAGAGTTGTAAGCACTGTAATGTGTGGGAAGTGTTTGCAAACTCACTAGGACACTGAAAAGGTCTGTTGGCAGTGGGTAAATGAACTCATGATACCAAGGCAACTTCGTCGGGGTACTTAACAGGCCCACTGGCGGAGAAGCAATGTCAGGTTTGAGAAGATTCTCAGGTATGTCTTTTAAATTGATCAATTGTGAAGGTGCTTTTTATCATGAATGGAAAACTCTTGGACAGGATAAAAGTTCTAGAGTGGTTTAAATGACATCCTTGCGGAGACTATGGACGCATGCTGGCAGCAGTGGCCCTGTCAACGGTATTGAAGCTATATGCATAAACATCGCTATACCTATGATCGAAATAAGATACCAAATTACATTTTCATACACAAATTCATCCAACGCTATGACTGTGTTATTTTTTTGAGTTATGATTGGAACGCTTGATCTCTTGTTAACTGTTTCTAAAAATTTATTTCATCTGAGCCCTTGACATAAATTTTATGGTGATGTAGAGATAATTGCTTCACCTAGCGTGTCGCCATTGTTGGTAGCCACCAATTCTGTCGATTTTCATCAAAAAGAGATTATATATTTCTGTATCTGCCACCTCCTTACATTTATAAACGCTTATGTTTTCTGAGCTTCGAGGCGGTGATTGGGCTAAACTTGTCTTATGAGTTTTTTGTTTAAATTTTCATTTGTTTTGTTTAAAATTCATGACTGCAAGCATGAAATTTAAACAAAAACTTGGTGTTGGTCACTATAATTGCTTATTTAACTAAACAATCAAGTGCTACATAAATTGTCAACCCAGGGAAGTCTGTTTATTTCAAAGGTAATCACGCACTATATATGCTCAATCTCAAAAGCAACCTAGGGTTGTAGGAAAAACATATTAATCACACTTTGCCTTGAACAAATTGAAGTTCTAACTTGAATTACAGGAAAGAAGTCTACCTATTGCAGAGTTTAATGTTTAAAGAAATAATTGTCCAAAGAATCTTGGATTATATTAAGAAAATAACAACCTGGAAAAGCAATCTTTCAAGACACTGCAAAAGGAAAGACCAACTATTCTGTAACCAGAGAACAGGACCCTATTCCCAAAGTAGGAATCTTTAGCACCTGTTTCCGATTAGCACACTTTCATGAACTCATTACAAATTGAAATAATTGACATTCACTGAAGGCTAACCATCTCTAACAGAGAACATGACCCTATTCCCCAAGCAGGAATCTTCAACACCTATCCCTGATTATCAAGCTTTCATAAATTCACCAAAAAGGATTGCTAACTAGAATGATTAACAGTTACCCAAGCATGAATCATATGAAAACAATGTAACAATCAATAAAGCAGAGTTCAGTAAAGTAGTGTTTCAGCAAAACAGAGTTCAGTAAAGTAGTGTTTCAGCAAAACAGAATTTAATCAAGGCATGAACAGAAATAACACTAACACACTACAAAGCTAATGGGTGAATCTTGTGAAGAAGGTGGGTCCTCCCTTCTCACAAGATTCCCCGGAAACGAAAGTAACTAGAGAGAAATGCTCAGAACAGTGTTTTATTCATCTATCAACTGTATCATATTACAATCTGAAGTAAAACACGTCATTCTCTATAAAATCCTCTCTTAACTGAAAAGAAGGTCCTCTCTAATGATAATTTCCTCTTATTTAAAGAGGAGAATCCCTTCGATTCAATTTGATCATCAAATTACATTTGCACATATGAATCCTATTCTTTGTTAGATCCGATTTCTATACTGGAATAGGATATCCTAGTCTCCCGTAACAGAATGCTATTACAAGTGCTGAGTGAGGTGTTGTTGTTGCGGCTGGAGTAACAGCTTCCTTATTTGTCCTCTTGTTACTGTTTTTGTATGTTGTTTCAACATCGCAAATCGCGGGTTGTTTCAGCCACGGGATTTGCGTTCTGATTGTTTCAGTAACTTGGTCTCAGGGAGAAGCGATGGTTAATGCTAGCTCAAGGTGCATCTGTTGTGGTCAATGTAACAGTTGTGTGTTGTTGTTTCGACATCGTAGACCATGGACTGTGTAACCGTTTCTTCTGTGTGAGTTGTTGTTTCAGCATCGTAGACCACAGACTGTGTAACAGCTTCTTCTGTGTGAGTTCTTGTTTCAGCATCATTGACCACAGAGAGTGTAGCAGCTTCTTCTGTGTGAGTTGTTGTTTCTGCATTGTAGACCACGGAGAGTGTAACAGCTTCTTCTGTGTGAGTTGTTGTTTCAGCATCGTAGTCCACAGACTGTTTCAGCCACAGGGTTTGCGTGCTTTAACTATTTCAGCAACAGGCCTCAATGCTAATCTGTAGTTCAAACTGTTTTAGCACTTATACATTTCTGATCAATGGTTAAGTACGAGAGTAATGTAAAATTATATGCAAAACATATTAAACATATAGTAAAGAGAAGAGACGTTATATACCTTTGGAAAGATAGGGTAAGGTGATAATGTGAGTTTAAATGTGAGTGAAAAAAGGGTGTAAAGGTAGCAAAAAGGTACATTGTATGGTCCTAACACCCCCCCCAACTTAAAATGTTGCATGTCCTCAGGAAACTTCACTCTGAATCAGAATCTGAATACCGACTCTGAGCATGCAAGTTACTCAAGCAGTAGATGTGGAAGGTGATGTCTGTTGGAGCTCTAAACCCTTGAACGCATTGTAACCTTTGCCAAGCTATTGTTTCGGCCTTCTTGGGCAACTTATAATGGACTTGATATTTTTCTGCTGGCATCCAGAGGATAGGAAAATGAAATTGGTATCCTATCCATCTTTCAGCACATTGTTGAACACACTTGATGTAGCTAGGTACCCTAGAGATTGCTATCTCAAGATTAGTGGGGCTAAAAGGATTGTGTTCTTGTCTTTTCTCAGTAGATTGTTTCCAAAACATGTTATTTGCCTGTAGGGAAGCAATCTCCGTTGATTTAATGAAATGGTGACACTCCTGAAACACTGATGTCAGTAATTGCTTAATGTGTTGAGTCATCCATGGTGTGGTTCCTGATTTTATGTTTTAAGGCTATAAAACATACTGTCAAGGCATCCATAAATAATTTTAATAAAAAGATTTGGAAATAAGGAATCAAAGAAAGATCAGAACAGATTCAGTTTCTCAAATGTATCTGTCTTGCTTCCTGTTGCTCTTGGATGCTAATGTCTCACTCAATAGCAGCCCATGATCGTTCTAACTCAGCCCTATTGGTCGTTGTTTGTAAAATAGTGTTAAATAAACTTAGGGCAATGTTGGTTTGATCCTGAAGGCCCGGTTCTATGTTAGGTTGTCTGCTACTAGGGACAATCATGGATGATAAGGTTTAAAAGGTTTATAAATGGGTTTTTAATCAATTGGTTACTTCAGATTTCTAGAGATGAGATTAATGAAAACAACTTTTAAAATCTAAAACAGTAATGTAAAACACATTCAAGGCCGTTTCCTGGTTTCATAACAATTTTGAAATTATAGACAACAAAACACACTATAGGGAAATATAAGGCTTTTATCAAGAAAGAATCTTATATTTCAATTAATGATGATGAAAGAAAAACAATATTTCCAACAGAGATAAGTATTAAGGACAAAAGGTTTTACAGGTCTTAAAATTACTAAAGCAATTTCAGAGGAAAGACTGTAAAACATTCAACATCCAAACCAATCTGAAATAATAAACAAAGATGCATATAACTTCAAATCAATTACTCGTTAGAAAACATTTGAAACTTGGTTGTCCTTTTGACTTGGCTGCTTTATAATTTACAACCTCTTGTGTTAGGTTATTTGACAAAATTTTATGCCAGTTAAAACTACGTCCTTCTGAAACTTCCTCTAGGAAGGGTGTCCAGTCTACATGAAAGTGACAGGGATCCTTTCTCCTGAAAAGTCTACATAACATCATTGCTACATAAACCATATATTCGTTTAAGGAAGTTGTGGCATAAATCCCATGTAAATCAGCCCTAAACTTTGCTTCAGACCTGGCCCATCCTCTAATCATGTTGGGGTATGTCTGGCCCGCTTCAATGCATTCTTTTCTTTGAAACTCGGCTAAAAACTCAAAATTAAAGGTGTGTCTATAATTGGGAGAGATTTTATACATTACTTGAATGTGCTCAGGCCTGAATGAGCCGATGACAGCTCCTTTCTTGTTCAGAATGCTTCTTGTCGGGATGTCCACCCTATCCAGAGCCCAACAGATCATATCGGTATATGTTACCAACCTCGGACGTGCAGCAACCGTATGAAGATTAGACTCAGCAATGTCTCGGAGATGATTTTCTGAATCAGGGTCTGCATATTTAAGCTCATCCTCCAGCTTTTCGGAAATTCCAGTCCACGATTTGATGGAGTGTACTCCGGATGCAGTAGTATTGGAGATAATATCACCTTCCGGTTGGTCTTCGTTTTTCTTCGGTGCTTTTTTGGGTTCCATAGCTCTGCGTTTAACTTGAAAACCTGTCACAAAGAGTGGATGAAAAACTTAGCTTTATAAAGAAAATGCAGACTTTCGATCGTTTAATTTGAATATATCTTACGTATAGTGAGAATCGTACATCTGTCACAAAATAAAAGCTCGCAATGAAGAAAAGATTTTCGGATATATGCATTCAATGTCCGTACTTAGGCTTACTCATCATTTTCAAATATAAAGAGAAACATACTAAATCAGAACACGAAGCATTAATGAACATTCAAAGAAAAATTAATTTTAAAACTATTTAGAAAGTGGATTTATTAGTGTTAATTTTGAGTTAAATTTGAAAACATGGTTTTCGGGGTTTCATCAGTCTTGATGTCAAAAAATATGTCATCGAAGAAACCCGATTTCTGAAATCACGATGTATTAATTAAAATTAATTTTTTTTTAATATGTTGATTAATTGAGATTCAATATTTTTGGGATTTCGTTAATCGAAAAATCAGAAGTTGGGATTTCGGGAAATCTGATGACATGAGTTGTGCTCTCATGGAATTGCGAATCCCGAAATCGTGAAATGGTGATGACCCGTTTCTTTAAAACATGAATTAACTTATCTTACTCAACTCAATAATCAAGATTAAGGCCAAAACAGATACAGTTTGTTTCAAATGTGAATTATGAATCGGGATTTTGGTGATCGGGATTTCGGGAAATAGGATGACAAGAAACACGCTTCTCATAGAACTGCGAATCCCAAAATCGCGATGTAATTATTTAACTCTTAATCATTCTTAGCAGAGATTAGATTAATTCGTATCTTTACTTAAGGATCAAATGTATCGCGAAATCGGGAAATCGGGAAACACAATGACAAGATTATATGATCTTATTGAACCGCGAATCCCGATATCACGACGTGATTAACTTAACTTTTAAACCCTTTTAATTGAGAATTAATTAATTTATGTTTTTATTAAGTCTTAAAGTATTGGGAAATCGGGGATTGGAGTTTCGCGATTTGATTTTCATTGGAAGTTTGTTTACGTCAAACCACGAATCCCGATTTCTTTAATATTTGACTGAAAAACTTGCAAATTTAAAATTATACTCCTTCTAAATAATTTTTTTGAAAAGTGTTGGAAAATTTATATATTTGTAAACCTTTATCTGTTCTTTATTCAAAAACAAATAAAAAGGTATCGCGAATTTCAGAAATGATGAAATTTTTCTTTGACAAAAGTCGAAACCTTAAAAATAAAAATCTAGACCTTCGGAACGAAAAATTTAAGCTTTGTTTCAACATAGGCTCCAACTGGGGACCTCGTCTCCCTGCGGGACGAGGAGAACATGTAGACTCAGTGCCTTCATTGGGTAAATGGTGTCAAGAGTTTATCTCTGATAAACTGATCAAGGAGAGGAAAAAGAGATTATATAAAGCCTTTGAAAACCTTTTCAAAACTTTTTATTTACTTGAAACTGAGTTATAGTCTTCTTCAAAATTCTCCTTCCCGTTCCAAAATTGAGTTAGTATTGAGATGACTAGAATAATCTTTGGAAACTCAACAGATTATTGAACATTTCAGCTTGCATCAATCGAAATAAAATTTATAATTTTTAAACTAGGAAGCTCTATTTTGACTTAAGATGAATATCCGGTTTTGAAAAAATTGATAACTAGAATAGAGTTATAGATAAGTATGACAACCTTATAGACACCTCAGATATTGCTTCACTGCCAGCGAGCCTGTTCAGTACCTTGGAGAAGTTATCTGTCCCTTTTTACTGAATTTCCTTTCACCGCTTCGAGTGCTAATTTTATGCTCAGACATTGCTTCACTGCAAGTGGGCCTATTCAGTACCCCAGTGAAGTTATCTATTTCTTTTATTTTTATACGAGGGCAATCATTTAAATGATTTCCTTTCATCGTCTGTAGGACTAGATGGGGGCAATCAATTATGAATTTCCTTTCACCATCTGCCTTATAGTTATCTTATGCCTACGAAGCGGGGGCAATCAGTGATACTTAATATATTAGGGGTGGTGATCTGTGTAAAATTTTATAATAGAAGTTTGTCAACTTGTTTTTGTTATTCTAGACCAATTTTTCTCAACCTTCAAAACCCCTCAGTCTGTAGAGAAAAAGGGAAAAATATTTTCAGGGGATCTT
This sequence comes from Picea mariana, assembly GCA_032191745.1. Classification (NCBI taxonomy): domain Eukaryota; kingdom Viridiplantae; phylum Streptophyta; class Pinopsida; order Pinales; family Pinaceae; genus Picea; species Picea mariana. The sequence goes on from JASDQU010737664.1 coordinate 104,937, forward strand.
CTTTTGAGCAAGCTTAAAACTTCAAACAAACTGTTAAGAAACTTAAGATATCCAGAATTAACTCAAACCTAACCATTTTAGTCAGAGAGAAAAACTATGAAACTAACCTAACTAAATCTAATCATTTGTTGATTTTCAAAGTTAATACATAATCTCTCCTACTCTGATAAGAAAGTCCGAAAATGTGAAAAATAGTATTGAAGGTATAAAAGGAGATTTTTCAACAATTTATAAACCATAAAACCTAAGTTATAATTTCAAAATAACTCTTTGGATTTTATTTATTTATTTATTTTAATAAAAATGAGAACAATATATACAATTTTATTTTTTTTATTTATTTTTATTTTTTTTATTTTTTTTGGATGAATTAATTATTCCATATAATGCTTTAAAAAATGCCCATTAACAGGGGCATTCAAGATCTTTCCATCCAAATTTTCAAGTAGAAATGAATTTTTTCCTTCAGAAGATGATACCTTAAAGGGTCCATACCAAATATGATCAAATTTACCATTTTTTCCTGAATCTTCTTTCCGAGCATCCCACCTCAAAACCAGATCCTCTGGGAGAAATTTCATGTTCTTGGCCTTGCGATCAAATAAAATATTCATATCATCCTGGTACTTCTACAACTTTTCATCTACTACATCCCTGTGCTGCTGAACTTCAATCAGCTGGTTTATCCTTCTTGTGAGAGGGTTTGGTTCTTCCTTCTCGTCTTGCCATAGTTTCATCACAGGAATTGCTAGATTTATGGGCAACACTACATCTATTCCATAAACCATTTGAAAGGGAGAAGTACAGATAGAATTTTTTGTGCCTATCCGATTTTCCCATAGAGCATATTTTAAATGTAAATGCCAAGATTTTTTATTTTCATTTAAGAAATTCTTGATTATACTGATCAAGCTTTTGTTAGAAGATTCTGCCAGACCGTTTCCTTGCAGATAGTATGCTGTGGAATGTCCCAACACAATATTATATTTCTGGCAAAAACTGACCATTTCCATAGACTTGAAAGCCTGCGCATTATCTGTGACTATCTTTCTAGGACAGCCAAACCTAGACAAGATATTTTCTTCTAAAAAATCTATAACTACTGAATCAGTAGCCTTCCTTGTTGGGATAGCTTCCACCCATTTGGTGAAATAATCAGTAGCAGTGAGAATCCATCTATGTTGGGCACTTGAATGGGGATTTATCTCACCTATGAAGTCAAGCCCCCATTGCTGAAAAGGAGCTTCTGTTTTGACTGGTACTAATGGCATTGTTGGTATCTTATGTTTTCCTGTAAAAAATTGGCAAGGGCTACAAGCTCGTACCTTAGCATTTACATCTGGGAAAAGTTTAGGCCAGTAATAACCAGCCCTCAGGATTTTATATATGGTTTCTCTCCAAGGATGGTGCCCTCCACAGACTCCTTCATGAAACTGACTTATAACTTCCTCTGTTTCTGATTCGACCAGACAGACTAAAAGGAAACCAAACGGGTATTTCCAGTATAATCATTTCTCAGAAATACAGTATTTAACTGCATGCAGCTTCAGTGTTCTAGCTTTGGAAAGTGACAAATCATCTAGACATTTCAAAGTTAATAAGTATGTTANCTGTCCTTTTACCAATTTAGTTGGTTTAACCTCCAAGTCAAACTCTTGAATTTTTGCAAGCCATCTTCCTCTTTTACCATCACTGTTTGCTTGAACCAAGATATCTTTTACAGCACTAGTGGGTACATATGCAATCACATTAGAATGTAATACATACGTTCTAAAAGCTTTCAATGGTTTTACCATAGCATAAGCTTGCTTTTCCATTATATTGTATTTAAGTTCAGCATCTCGGAGGCTTTTGCTAAAGAAGGCTATGGGTTGCTCGAAACCTTCTTCATTCTTCTGAAGGAGTACAGCAGCAAGCGTATCTTCAGAGGAAAATGAAAAAATGAGAAAATCTTTAAGATAATCTGGACTCGCTAGTACTAGTGCCTCACTTATAACTTTTTTAATGTGGGCAAACGATGCCTTAGCATCTGCTGTCCACTTTACTTTGTTTTTTTTTCTGAGCATATCTGTAATCAATTTAACAATCTCAGCGAAGTTAGGAATAAATCTTCTCAAGAAATTTATTTTTCCTAAAAATGATTGAATTTTTTTAACATTCCTAGGAATAGCTATTGTATCTATAGCCTCTACTCTTTTAGGATCAATCCTGATTCCATCTCGGGATACTATATGACCCAACAACTTGCCTTCCTGCATAGCGAAATGAGACTTTTTAGGATTTAAGGATAGACCAAAACTGCGACATTTTTCAAATGTTTGTTTGAGATGAATCATATGGTCTTCATCTGATTTTGAAAAAACAGTAAGATCATCCAGATATATGACTACAAACTTGTCCCGTTCGCCGACAAAAGCAATATCCATCGCGCATTGAAAAGTAGCTCCTGCATTCATTAGTCCAAACGGCATTTTATCATACATAAACGTGCCCCAAGGAGTGGTAAATGCGGTTTTTTCCTTGTCAGGCTCACTAACAGCAATTTGGTTATAACCTGAAAATCCGTCAATCATGGACATTCTGGTAGCCCCTACTACTTTTTCAAGAACGTGGTCCATTTTAGGTAGAGGATAATTATCTTTAAGAGAAGATTTATTAAGATTCCTGAAATCAACACATAATCTGATTTCCCCATTTTTCTTTCTAACTGGGACTAGATTAGCTACCCAATCAGAATATCTTAGGGGAACAATAATCTTAGTGTCTAGAAGTTTTTTAACTTCTCGTTCAATAACAGGTAATAAAATCGGGTTAAATTGTCGAAGTTTTTGTTTGAAAGGTTTGACACCTGGTTTAAGTGGTATTTTGTGTTCTATCACAGAAGTGTCATATGTTTTCAAATCTTCATATGACCATGCGAGCACATCTTTATATTTTTTTAACAACTCCGTGTATCTGTTTTTGTTTTCTATTGATAAAAATTTAGATAACTTAACCATTTTGGGGTTATCTTCAGTTCCTATGTTACAATATTCAACCTCCTCTAGTTGAGGTTGTAGAGTAGTTTTAGAAGGAATGTCATCTTTATTAAAGAGTCTTTCCAAAGGGATTAGACCTTTGTGGATTTGGTTGTTCTTAAGAAAAAGCATCCGGTGGTTAGCAATTTTATCATGAAATTCTTTAGAATCTTCCCCTTCTTGCATGATCCAAATAGGATCATTTTGATTCTCCTGATCATTATATGTTTCTGCAAATTCATCTAATGATTCAAGAAATTTTCTAAGATGCTCATCGTCTTCAAAAACCTGCCAATGTTGTATATTATTAGGTATTGAAGGGCGATGTCTCATTTGTATATGATATTTTAAATTAAAAGCAGTCGGGGGTGTAAAAGTTGATGCAGCTTTGGCTAAAGTATCAGCCTGTTGATTTTCGGATCTAGGGACGAAATGAAAATTCACAGAAGTAAAGAAATTCCCAGACACAATTTCTATAAGACCGTAATCTAGGATGCTTATCTTGATATTGTCGATTTACTTGTTTTATAATTAATTTAGCATCACCAAAGACTTCAAGATTCTTAATTTTCATCCTTCTAGCAGCTTCTAATCCAAGTACTAGAGCTTCATATTCACACACATTATTTGTACAATCTATATACCACTGGAGCCTATATGAAAAAGGAATAACAAATTGATCATCAGGAGCGATAAGAAGTGCTCCAGCCCCATCTCCAAGATAGGAGGATGCACCATCAAAATACATTTTCCATATACCAGTGTTATATACATTTTTCTCTATTTCTTTCTTTTCAATTTTTTCTTCTATACATTTATCACCTACATCTACTTCAAAATCATCATCTAAAGATAATATACAATTTCCTAAATCTTGGTTGGCAATATAAAATGGATGATTGTTAGGATTATTTGGGTCACTTACAGTGAATGCCAACCGAGTCTCCCTGTAAAGACGAGTGAATTGGCCTCAGAAAACAGGGATTGTAGCATATGTCATATCTAGCTGAAGGGATCCTCCAAGCTTAGCACCCCATGATCTAGATAATAGAATTCCATATTTTGGGGGGATATCAGCGACTACTACATCCATAAGGATACTTTTAGCAGGTATCTGGGCCAAACTTACCACTAGGTCTTTAATCATTCCTATGCATTTAACTTTCCTTGAATCAAAAGAATACAAATCACCATAGGGTCTTGTGATTTCGAGACCAAGTTTTTCCATTATTTCCTTTGGCATAACATTATGGGAAGCTCCAGAATCCAACATACAATTATGTAAAAGGTGGTCAAAAAGAGTTAGTGTAATATAAAAAGGAGCCACTGTATCTCTTGCACCTTTGACGTGTGGACCGAAAACTAGGATAGGCTTGTCATCTTCTAAGTTAATAGCGTCGGCCTAACTTTCATCTTCAGAAAAATTTATCATTTTGGCGATTTGTTTTTGGTATACTGGATTTTTTGCTAATTCAACAAGGGGGATAGGAATTTTTATCTTACTTATTTCGTTTTCCAAATTGAAGTTTCCCAGAGCCTTGTCATTCTCAATGTTTGGGGCTTCCATACCTTTTTTCTCGGTTTTACGTTGAGATGTAACCTTATTTTCTTTTATCAGAGCTTGTGTATTTACAGGGGGTGTTCCTACTGGTTCTAAATGTACAGGGTGGGTATCAATTGTATTTCTTTTTGCAGACTGTTTATCTGCAACTTTTGGATTTACCTCATCGGTATCATTTCTTAACAAACCCTTTTTTGTTTGAACATTAGCGAGATTTTTATTTCTTGGTCTCAGATTGTATTTTCCTTGTAAGTCAGCAATAATATCATCTACAATATTTTGATATGTGAAATCATCAGTGATATTATCGTTAACCTTTTTTTCTGATGTACTTTGTTTAATCAAAGATGCTTCATAATCTTGTCTAGATAAATAAGGAGACTTATTATCATCACCAAGATTACTAATATCTTCATCTAATTCTTCAAAATCGCCCAAATCTTCCTCTCCAATATAATTTTCACTTTTAAAGGGTGCTTGAATTTTTTTATCTTCATTTTTCATAGTTTTATAAGGTCCCTGAGGTTCAGGATTTTTCCGAAAATATTTTCTGGGAAAATTATCCCTTTTCGTTTTTTCTAGTTCCATTTTCGAGATCTTATTTGAAAGTTCTCGAATGACCCTAGCCATCTCTTCTAATTTATCTCCAAAAGATTTTCCTTACCCTGAAGGTCCACCTTGTTCTTTGATTTTTTTATTTTCTTTATTTACATTTTCGGTCTTTGCTTTAAGCTTCCTTGATGCCATCATATTGGATTCGATTTCAACTGCATCGTCCTGCATTTTAAAGAGATCTAATGATCTCCTTTCTCTCAATAGTAAAGCAAAGTCCGGATGAAAAGCACCATCAAAAGTCACTTTTGTTGCAGGTTGTGAAGGTTTAACTTCAGCTGGAATTTTATTGTATAATTTATTAAACCTTTGTGTGAATTCTAGAACTGACTCAGAGTTTTTCTTTTTGAGGGCTCTGAATTCGGTTAGATAGTATAGGTGATCCTTCCTCTTACCCCATTTTCTAATGAATGCACTCTCAAGCTCTTCATAGGATCTTAATGATCCATTTGGTAAGGATCGAAACCAAGTTCTCACATGTCCCTCAAAAGTTTGAACAAGTAATCTAGAATAAACATCTTCATGTTCTATTCCAAGTATATCTGCAAATTGATCGAAAAAGTTTATATGTTCTTGTGCAGTCAAATCACCCTCCCCTGTAAATTTTGGGAGGCTCTTCATATAGTTCTCAGGGAGATCATGAAGAGTAACAGGAAGAACGAGGGGAGCATATCTAGCAGCCACTTTGGAAAAAATCCTGGGAAGTGGTACTTGATCACCTCCAGGAGCACCACCTCCAGCTCCAACACCTCCTTGTGCCACCATGGTTAGATTTGGGACTGAAATTTGGACAGTGTGTAGAGAAGATTCTCGGAAAACTGGAGACGAAACTTCGGGAAATGAGAAAGTATCAAAAGAGGGGGGAAGTGAAAGTGATCATTCAAAAGTTTCCGATGAGTTTGATTGTGTAAAGTTAGGTTGATCTGTAGAATAAGTTGATAAAAGGATTTGTTTAATTGATTTTCCTGATTTTAAAATTTTTTCCGAATTAGAGACTGGCGAGGTCTGTTTACTATTCGGGTTTTTTCGGGTGTTCTTACGGCTACTAGCTAGTTTATTTAGTGTGGAGTCGCCAAGTGAAAAATAATTTAGCCTTAGAAATGTTTTTGTTCTTGTTCACTATCAACAACAGAAAATGTCAATGGCGTTCTTCCCAGGGAAATAATTCGTTTCTTCGATCCCCGGCAACGGTGACAAAAAGATGTTGTTCCTGAGTTTATGTTTTAAGGCTATAAAACATACTGTCAAGGAATCCATAAATAATTTTAATAAAAAGATTTGGAAATAAGGAATCAAAGAAAGATCAGAACAGATTCAGTTTCTCAACTATCTCTGTCTTTCTTCCTGTTTCTCTTGGATGCTAATGTATCGCTCAATAGAAGCCCATGATCATTCTAACTCAGCCCTATTGGTCACTGTTTGTAAAATAGTTTTAAATAAACTTAGGGCAATGCTGGTTTGATCCTGAAGGATCGGTTCTACGTTAGGTTGTCTGCTACTAGGGACAGTCATGGATGATAAGGTTTAAAAGGTTTATAAATGGGTTTTTAATCAATTGGTTACTTCAGATTTCTAGAGATGAGATTAATGAAAACAACTTTAAAAATCTAAAACAGTAATGTAAAACACATTCAAGGTCGTTTATTGGTTTCATAACAATTTTGAAATTATAGACAACAAAACACACTACAGGGAAATATAAGGCTTTTATCAAAAAAGAATCTTATATTTCAATTAACGATGATGAAAGAAAAACAAGATTTCCAACAGAGTTAAGTATTAAGGACAATAGGTTTTACAGGTCTTAAAATTACTAAAGCAATTTCAGAGGAAAGACTGTAAAACATTCAACATCCAAACCAATCTGAAATAATAAACAAAGATGCATATAACTTCAAAACAATTACTCGTTAGAAAACATTTGAAAGGAAAATTTAACAAAGCATGACAAACAAGGGAAGACACATAGTTACGAAGTTGCAGGATCCAGAATCTCATTTGCGATTTATATTCTAATGAAATTCAAAACTGATGTTACAAAAATGGCTCTCTCCAAAATTTCTGAAGCCCTTTCTCAGCCTTTTGAAACTATATTTATACATTTCTATCAAAGTTTCTTGTTGGTAACTAACCAACTCCCTAATATTACGGTTACATAAAATAATGTCAACCGTTTACAATTTCTTTCAAAATTCTAATAATATAAAACATTTAAAAGTTTTAAATTTGCATTGACGAAATTTCTTTCTCTGCTTCAACGCATTGAACACATTTTCCCAAAAAGTTTACTAAGATCCTTGGAGCCTCGGGTATCTTATTTGCTTCAAAAGAGAAAAATCTCCTTTGTAATTCTGGCAATCTACTTTCTATCATACTTTCTGTGAACTTCACTATTTTCAATTTTAAACTCGAATTCACCATCCACTTGTTAATCTCTGTGATGTTGATCAATTTGATGTTCGAAATTGCTGCTTTCTTTTCCTCGAGCTCTTCTCTAAATCTCAGTTGATGCTTGGCTATATTTACTTCAGCTAACAACCCAGAACAACTATCTATTCTGATATTCAATGAATCTTTTTCAACGAGATCGAAGATTCCTTGGCAATTTTCATTAACTTCTTTTGTGATTCTTTTATATTCAGCCAATTTTTATTCCCATACTTTTATCATTATATCACCTTTTACCTGTTCAGAAATAGATAATTTCTGATTTTTTCCAATTTCTTCTTTTAGTGAGAAAGTCACTGCTTTTTGAAAAGTATTCCTTGCTGCCTTGGTTTCTCTTTCTTTCTGGAACACATTTTCTATGGACTTATTTGATTCCTGAAAATAATTCTGGATTATTTCCAGATTACATAATACTTTCTGTTGTTCCTCTTCTATTTTTGCATATATCTCTGATGCTTGCGTCCTGAAATGTTCAATTTCAATTACCTGGTTAGCAATATAAATAATCTTGTCTTGCAAAAATTTATTTTCTTCTCCTAGCTTTTTAACCTGTTCTTGAGTGACCTGTATCATGTGTTTTGCCTCATCCAAGTTTTTATTCAACTTTTGGATTTCTTGCATATCTTTCAGTCTAGCTTGTTCTAGACCCTTTTGTATTCCCCAACCAATATTTCTTTCATTTTCCTTTAATCTGTCTTGCAACTGAATTATTTCATGATCTTTCTGCTCAAGCATAGTTGTTAGATTTTCCACAGAATATATATTAGCTGATGCTATAGCATCCATTGTTCCTGCTAATTCTATAGCAAACTCTCCATCCTTGAGTTTCTTTCCATCAATGATAACTTTATGCCTTTTAATCGTTCCTTCTCCTCTTGGATGTATTTCTTGTTTCAAGACTGCTCTTCGTTTTTTGCTGAAAAAATAATCAGATGGGGGGATTTCATCTCTTGAAATCGGCTCTAGATCACTAACATATAGAACTCCTTCATGAGGGGTTCCAAAAGTAGATTGTAGTGGAGTTAAAGATGTAATGGGGCTACCAAGTTCTTTTGAAGCAGTTCCTCCAATCTTTTCTGGAATATCATCAAGAATTATTGGACTTGTTTCCAGTCCTTTTCCTTTCTCTGTCCCTGGTTATTTTATCTGAGAACCCTCTGTTTTTTGAGGAGGTATTTCAGAATCCTTCAACTTATCTTTGTCATTTGATTTATCTTGAGTATCATTTTCAAACCCTGGAGGGGTTTCTTCCTGTTCTGGCAATGAAGTCGATATTTCACCTTGTAAAATCTTCGGCAGGCATCTTCGCCTATGTCTTTGAAAAGATGTAAACCCAGCCTGTGAGTCAGGTGGCAAGGCTTGTACCATATTCTGCACTTCCTCATAAGATTTAACCTCTTTGAAAATATCATCATAAACTTAAACTTCATGTCCATATGCTTTTAAATTACACTGTATGTAATGCCGACTAATTATTTGGTAAGGGTCATGTTTTCTGTGCTCGATGTTTACTAATTTCACTTCCTCAAATGACTCGACCTCCGCCTTAGAATGGCCTAAGTTTGATAAAGTAAATTTCCGACATAAACAGGGAAAGATAGCCATGTTTATTTCTGAAGGGCTTTTAATTCTAACCCAATACCACCCTTGGCTAACTGATGAGCCACTTCTCTGCATACCAATCTGTCTGGTAAGAATTTCGGGAGTGCATGAGGTGGAATGGAATAGCCATAAACCCTAACATAGGAAAAATTTTCCTCAATAAACCAGTCGGCAATCGATTTGAGGCTTTCTATGACTGCGTCAGAAATGCGAGGGGGTTCGCATCCAAAGAATATTTTGTGCAGAGGGATAATTACATAATGACAAACATCATAAAAAACATCTTTTTCATTTTCTTCCCAGAGAGCTAAGTGGTATTTATGAACAAGCTTTGGGCAAGAAACATTCCAACTCCAATTCATTAATGGAAAAGGAGTCATAAAACAAATGGCATCCTTAATATATGCAGACATATAAAAAGACACTGGTTGTCCTTTTGACTTGGATGCTTTATAATTTACAACCTCTTGTGTTAGGTTATCTGACAAAATTTTATGCCAGTTAAAACTACGTCCTTCTGAAACTTTCTCTAGGAAGGGTGTCCAGTCTGCATGAAAGTGACAGGGATCCTTTCTCCCAAAAAGTCTACATAACATCATTGCTACATAAACCATATATTCGTTTAAGGAAGTTGTGGCATAAATCCCATGTAAATCAGCCCTAAACTTTGCTTCAGACATGGCCCATTCTCTAATCATGTCGGGGTATGTCTGGCCCGCTTCAATGCATTCATTTCTTTGAAACTCAGCTAAAAACTCATAATTAAAGGTGTGTCTATAATTGGGCGAGAGTAGATACATTAATTGAATGTGCTCAGGCCTGAATGAGCCGATGACAGCTCCTTGCTCGTTCAGAATGCTTCTTGTCGGGATGTCCACCCTATCCAGAGCCCAACAGATCATATCGATATATGTTACCAACCTTGGACGTGCAGCAACCTTATGAAGCTCAGACTCAACAATGTCTCAGAGATGATTTTCTGAATCAGGGTCTGCATATTTAAGCTCATCCTCCAGCTTTTCGAAAATTCTAGTCCATGATTTGATGGAGTGTACTCCAGATGCAGTAGTATCGGAGATAATATCACCTTCTGGTTGGTCTTTGTTTTTATTCGGTGTTTTTTTGGGTGCCATAGCTTTGCGTTTAACTTTAAAACCTGTCACAGAGAGTGGATGAAAAACTTATCTTTGAAAAGAAAATACAGACGTTCAATCGTTTAATTTGAATATATCTTACGTATAGTGAGAATCGTACATCTGTCACAAAATAAAAGCTCGTAATGAAGAAAAGATTTTCGGAGATATGCATTCAATGTCCATACTTAGGCTTTCTCGTCATTTTCAAATATAAATAGAAACATACTAAATCAGAACACGAAGCATTAATGAACATTCAAAGAAAAATTATTTTTAAAACTATTTAGAAAGTAGATTTATTAGTGTTAATTTTGAGTTAAATTTGAAAACATGGTTTTTGGGGTTTCATTAGTCTTGATGTCAAAAAATATGTCATCGAAGAAACCCGATTGCTGAAATCGCGATGTATTAATTAAAATTAAAACGTTTTTAATATGTTGATTAATTGAGATTCAATATTTTTGGGATTTCGTTAATCGAAAAATCGAAAGTCGGGATTTCGGGAAATCTGATGACATGAGTCGTGCTCTCATGGAATCGTGAATCCCGAAATCGCGAAATGGCGATGACTCGTTTCTTTAAGACATGATTTAACTTATCTTAATCAACTCAGTAATCAAGATTAAGGCCAAAACAAATATAGTTTGTTTCAAATGTGAATTATGAATCGGGATTTTGGTGATCGGGATTTCGGGAAATAAAATGACAAGAAACACGCTTCTCATAGAACCATGAATCCCGAAATCACGATGTAATTATTTAACTCTTAATAATTCTTAGCAAAGATTTGATTAATTCATATCTTTACTTAAGGATCAAATGTATCGCGAAATCGGGAAATCGGGAAACACAATGACAAGATTATATGATCTTATTGAACCACGAATCCCGATATCGCGACGTGATTAACTTAACTTTTAAACCCTTTTAATTGAGAATTAATTAATTTATGTTTTAATTAAGTCTTAAAGTATCGAGAAATCGGGGATCGGGATTTTGCGATTTGATTTGCATTAAAAATTTGTTTACGTCAAACCCCAAATCCCGATTTCTTTAACATTTGACTGAAAAACTCACAAATTTAAAATTATACTCCTTCTAAATAATTTTTTTGAAAAGTGATGGAAAATTCATATATTTGTAAACCTTTATCTGTTCTTTATTCAAAAACAAATAAAAAGGTATCGCGAATTTCAGAAATGATGAAATTTTTCTTTGAGAAAAGCCGAAACCTTAAAAATAAAAATCTTGACCTTAGGAACGAAAAATTTAAGCTTTGTTTCAACACCTGGTTTCTTTAAAAACTGATAATACTCTGTAACAAAGGTGGCAAAATTTTGTGGTTCTGGCCTTATCTAGAGAAGGCGGTTATCCTCATTGTGCTTGCCAGCTAGGAAGTCATCCTGCCATATAATCTGATTGTTAAGGAAAGAGGTGAGTGCCTGGATCTGGATGTCACCAACAAGAGGGTTAAGGTTAAGCTGTCGGTTCTCAGGGATGGCCTCATTATGAAAATATGCCTCACAGAGGAGGTGTTGATCCATAGCAGAGGCTTCTGCAAAGGTTTTAACAAAATCTGTTGGATGTAACACTACATGGGGTCTGCCTTCTGTGATTGATTTCATCTGAAACTATGTAAGTCGTTCCATGAGGAACAGAGAGTAATTGCAGGATGGTTTCCTTACAACCAATAACTTTTGTACCAAGTCAAATATCAGGAGCAATCTGCCTTTTAGTTCTTTATTCTGTTTCTTAAGGGAACGAGATTCCTGGCATGTTTTCTCCAAAGCTTCCCAATTTGAGTAGATATGATTTATCCAGATTTCCCTGTGTTCCTGCAGGCTTTTGGCCTGTGTAACAACAGACTCTTTTTTCCATTTCTCTATTATTGCTTGCTCATTCCATGGCTGAGTTTGTGTTTCAGCGTTGCAAGTAGTAGGCCAAGGTAGGGTCTAAGTGGCTTGTTCCACAAAGGTGTGGGTATTGATCTAGCTGGGAGGGGTAGATTCATCAATAGGCAATGTTTGTACTGCTTTATTAACAAAAGCAGGGGTTTCATATTTGACATTTGTTGTAGGCCAGGGCTCAGTCTTAATTTTGGAAGGTTCTGTTGGTTCTTGTGTAATAGCAGGGTGTTCTTCTTTGACTGCAAAATTCGAAGGTGCAGGGGGAGCTCCTGGCATTGGAATTTGAATTACTTTGTAGCCTGCTTGATATTAGATGTCCCCACATTGACTGCACATATATTCTTCACACGGATTCTCTGTTGTAGTTCCCTCTTACATGGTCGCTATGCGAGCTAGGGTGTACAATTTAAGTTCCTTCTCATAGGCTTCATTTTCCATGGCTAGCTCTTTCTTGTAGGCTTCCAATTCATACCTTAGGAACTCATTTTCTTGTAATACAGAGGCCATTGTTGGTTCTGGTTGAGGGGTGATTGGTTCTTGTGTAGCAGTCACAGTCGTACTTGCTGGTTCTTTTGGAGCAGCTACAGGATCGGCAGCTGATTCTTGTGTTCCAGCTTCTTGATGTAAAGAGAGTAATGTTGCAGCACCCTGGGCATCTGATTCATGTGTCTCAATAACAATATCAGCAGTTGGTTCTTGTGTTTTAGCTGTAGCTGGTTCTTGTGTGATAGCTTCTTGATGAGTAGCTAGTTCTTGTGTTTCAGCTACTTGATGAGTAGCTAGTTCTTATATTTCAGCTACTAAATTTGAAATGGATGATGTCGCAACACACTGGGCCTCTGGTTCTTGTGTTTCAGTGCCTGTGGGTGGAATAGGTAAAGATTCTGACATTTGGGAGGTTGGAGGTGTACGGGGTATTAGTCGGATGGGTTGGGGGTTTAGGGCAGTGGCAGTAGTGGTTGTCCTTTTTGAGGTCCTTGTTTGTTTTGTTTGTAAAAAGGGTGGAAAAAAAGGAATTTTCTTTCGTTTACGTGGGGGATTTTCCTCAATGATGGGACAGGGAGAATTGTCTGGTTCAGAATCATCGCTAAGAATATGAAGGGTAGGAGTGGATGATTCTGGTAAAATGTGGGGCGGGCTTAGTATGGTAGGGGGGTTAATTGGATTGATTGGGTCTGTAGGTGGACTGTTAGGTATTTCTGGAGGGTCTGGAGGGTTTTGTGGTTGTTGTTCCTGAAGATTTTCATGGATTTCAATAGCTTCTTGGGGGTCTATGGGTGGGTTGTTTAGTGGAGGGTTTTGTTGGGCAAAACCCTTTTGGATAAGTAGTTGAACGAGACGGTGATGGGTGAGTGAAAGGGCGGGATATTTAGCCTTTTTATAGTAGTGCGACATATTTTTAAGACAACCAAGCAGATAATAAGGAATGTTCACCAATCTAGCATGTTGTAAATGAGACAACATGACAAAATCGTGCTGGTAGACTACCTGGTATCGGCCTTCGCAGGTAAGGTAGTGTTTGATGAATTTTTCAACTTCCGGCCATGGAGGCGGCAACAAGTTGAGTCGGACACCCCAGCCTTTAGGTTCAATTTGTTCCCATGGCAAGAGGAAATCCTGCTGGGCATTCAGGATGATATGTTTGCGGTTGAACAAGCGAATGTCATTGGTAGGGAGACCCGAAACCTGCGCTATATCCTCTTCTGTAACTGAAATTTGAACTCCTTGAACAATGGAATGATCTTCTTGGAGATTTCGAGCAAATTGCAGAACTTGTTGTTGATCAAATCCCTGGAGCCTCTGAAAATAATCGAGCTATCCTACCTGCAAAAAAATTTGATAGGCTTCTGGATACAGTTCTAACAGGGTTGTCGTGGCGGTTTCGTACCATATAACAGAGCCTCCCATAGCTAACAATTCAGTAAAATACACAGTCAAAGAGTCGAGTAACAGCTTCTGTGCACAGTGAGTTTTTCAGGTGAAGGCATACAAATGGTGGTGAAACAAACGAAAGGATGGTAAAAAGGAATGATGATGGTTGATTCATGTGAAATGATGGTATAAAAGTTCGATATTTCCTCCCCCCCCTTCAAGTGCGGCTAATAATGATTTTACATAAGTGGTAATAAATGAGTTGGAATCTTCTCATTAACTATAGCTTAATTGTATTTACGTATAAAATTTACATACCTCACCTTTACCTTTTGATTCGTACTTCAAACAAAATATAGTGCCTGTCCATAATAGTTCTGTAGTAGCCATGGCGAAGACTTTTGATTTGTTAGAGGAATTGTATCAAGGATTTGTTTATTGGAAGGACAAAATGTAGTATGAGAGCGTAAAAGCTTATTAACAAAGAATGCTGAAAAGTTGGTGTTTCAGCGACAGGGAAAGAATAGAGAAATATTTGTTGGAAGGTGCTGTTGCAGAATACTACTGCGGAAGTGGTGTTTCAGCCATAGAAAGAAGGGCAAAACAATTGTTGAACGGTGTTGTTTCGTCAATGGGAAAATGTGAAGAATTGCTTAACAGTAGTGTTTCAGCAATGGGAAAATGGTGAAAGGTTGCTAATAGTGGTGTTTCAGCAATGGAAAATGTGAAGAATTGTGGAACAGTCGTGTTTCGGCAATGGGAAAATGGCGAAAGGTTGCTGACAGTGGTGCTTCAGCAATGGAAAATTTGAAGAATTGCGGAACAGTGGTGTTTCGGCAATGGGAAAATGGAGAAAGGTTGCTGACAGTGGTGTTTCAGCAATGGGAAAAGAAGGGCGAGAAATTGTGGAATGGTGGTGTTTCGACAGTGGGAGAATGGTGAAAGGTTGCTGACAGTGGTGTTTCAGCAATGGGAAAATGTAAAAAATTGTTGAACATTGGTGTTTCAGCAATGGGGAAAAGGCACAAAGTTGCTTAACAGTGGTGTTTCAGCAATGGAGAAACTCAAAAAGTTGTTGAACAATGGTGTTTCAGCAATGAAGAAAGAGAAAAAAGTTGTTGAACAGTGGTGTTTCAGCAATGGGGAAGCTTTCCTCTTCTTGAAGTAGGATCATCCTTTCTTATTAGGCCTATGCTTTGATCAGGAGTCTGCAAAAATTGATTGTAACATGGTATTTCCTTGACAGGGATTATTAGTAAACGAAATCTAATCTAATACTAAAGAAATTAAATTAAAAAGAATTAATTGCAATGAGGGGTAGGAGCCCCCTCTAAAAAGAGGTAATGAGAGTTTGCCACACATGTGGCCTTAAAATCTTCCTTAGAAATGGGGCACTGGTATAGATGGAGCCGATGACCATTTACAAGTAACGGTGTTTTAGAGTCATCGATTGTGAGGATCCTTACTGTTCCATTGGGGAAAACAGTGTCTACTTTGTAAGTTCCAAGCCATCTTGTACGTAGTTTCCCTTGAAATTCTTTAAACCGAGAGTCATATAGTAGGGCCCAGTTACCTTTTTGGAATTGCTTATGCTTGATAGTTTTGTCATGCCATTTTGATCTTTGATGTTGAATCATAGTTGTCTAATGGATGGCATCTAGTCTTTTTTCATCCAATTCATTAAGTTGCTGCAACCTGGCTGTCTGTGATCGGTCAAATCAAGGTTGACAGCTAAAGCAGTCCTTAAGGTTTTGATTTCAAATTCCACAGGAAAGACAACACTCTTTCCATAGACTAATTCATACAGAGAGAATCCTGTAGTATTTCTCTAGGTAGTTCTGTAGGCCCATAATGCTTCAGGGAGCCTGTGAAACCAGTCCTTTCTGTTTTCCTTCACTGTTTTTGTGAGAAT
>JASDQU010737664.1:140649-165356 GCA_032191745.1 Picea mariana
TACTTTATCATTTAAATATTTTTTCTTGATTTTGTCACCTTACTTTATCATTTCTTGATTTTGTCACTTCTCTTTATTATTTAAATAATCCACCTTGACTTTGTCACTTTACTTTATCATTTAAATAATGATTTCTTCTTTTAGGTCACTTTGACTTCTTTGACCTTGAGGGCTTCGAGCCTTCATGTGGGGGTCCTTCATCTTCGTAAGGCCATAACTCTCAAACCATGAGGAGTTATGTGACATTCCACATACCACCAGAAATGGCATGTCAATTAGTATCCATCTAGTATAGTTTCACCAACAATTTCCTTGATCTTCATCTCATTATTCCACATACAAGCATGGGTCCTCCAACCATTCTTCTAGGATAACTCAATCCGCAAAGCGTCTTCCCGTGAGGGTTTTCACCATAAGGGGACCACTTTGGAGTTCATCCATTTGTGCACTTTATCAATCATGATAAGACAATAATGAGTCATCTATACATTTTTCAAACAATGCATCATGTACTAATGAAACCACATCGATCCATCTTCATCATGTATCAATGACAACTAATTGATCCATCTTCATCATATCAATGAAAAATCATTGATCCATCTTCATCTATGCTTTGTCATCAAGGATAATACATATTAAATTACATCAATCATCAATCAATCAATCTTTTGGCATCAATCAATCACTTGACATCAATCAATCAAACCATTGGCATCAATGGCAACATGATCCAACACATAAAACATTACTAAACTCAAATGATATTTTTGCCATGTTATAAACAAGAGCCATAGAGTGGAAGGTAGTCTACCATGGAGTTGTAAGGCCTTTAGGCTAAGGAGGTTATGAGTTCAACTCCTGTGGAGTCATATAAATTTTTTCACTTTCCAACTAGACTAGACGGGTACCACATGGGAGCCCATGACTGGGCCACGTGGCACCATAACATTTTCCCACTAAAATGACACTTGTCACAGCATAATTCTCCCACGTGTCTGCCATCAAACCTGTACGACCTTGCCACATCATACCATGCCAACTCATCACTCTACTACGTCAGCTGTACAGAAGTGCCATGTGTCACCCTTGTAGTGGTGACACGTGTCACCTTGACCTTTTGACTTTTTGACCAAGTTTGACCTGAACTTTGATTTCTTATATATTTTTCATACGATCTCCATTTGAGGATCCATTTGCGCCACTAGAAATCTTACAATGTGCTCTTCACGATAATGTCATTTTAAGTGAGTTTTGGGAACTTTGAATTTTTTCCCTTTCTCCGTCTGCTGAAATCATTCTGAGTGTCCTGAGTTAGCTCTGTGCATTATGAGTTGTTCTTAGCCTTATATGGATCCTTTTTGGATCACCCAGCAGTGAGGCCGAATTATTGGGTGTCTACAGTCATCCAGGAGGGCGCAACTCAGTTTGGGGTTTCATCTAGTGGAGTAACATATCTTTATCTTTCAGCCTGATACTTTAGGAGGGGGTTTGTCTTGCCCTGATCTACTATTCCATCCAGTTTCAGATAATTTGGAGGATTCTAGAAGAAGCGATGAATTATTGAGAGTATTCAGCCATCCAGGAGGGCACAACTTAGCCAAGGGGTTTGGATCTGAACCTTGGAGGGAGAGAAATTAATCTTGTATTCTGCATCATCTTATTATCTTTCCTTGGGGGGTTTATATCTTCATTCTTGAGCATTTTGTAGCATCTCTTATTCCAGTTGGAGGATTTTATTGGTATTCTTATAGACCTGCAAATCTGTTGTATCAGATTTTCTATATTATCTAAATAAAGGATAGATCTTAGTTCTTTGGTTCTATATTGGTGTCTCTTGTTATATCTTGTATTTCTTTATGACACATCTTCATATCCATGTTCACATGATTTAATAATAAACATATAAACTCTAATGTGAAAATTCATAAGAAAACCTGCAAACACACATCCAGACAACAGTAGATAGTGAACAATTAGTGTTTCCAGCGAAAAAATTGGCTTGGGAACATTACAGTGGTATCAGAGCGTTGATCCTCCCAACCAGTGGGGATTAACACATGCAAAAATTTAGTGGTATCTATATGGGAAGATGCAGAAAGAAGACAGGTGAACCAGAGGTAGAAATGGAAGGTTCAGGTGAGGACAGTGAGCCACAAGTCCTAGCAAGTTTATCAAAATACTTACAACACTCCATACATTAGACAGAAAGTGCACTGGTACACCATCTACAGGAAAACTAGGAGGCAGTGCGCAGGGGTGAATTTGAGTTGAAGGATACCTTGGAGAGACTAAATTCCAGTCAGGATAATATTGCGCAGGTCTTATTACATTTGACCCAAGTGGGAAAGGGGCCATAAATATATGAGACCAAAGAAGCCAGTGGGTCTCATGGGGAAACTAGACCTCATTGGGAGAAAAATATTTACTACCACACCGAAGGACAAAGTTATGGAGGAGGGGTTACTAAGGGAAAAAACACAGTAGAACTACCCCTAGACCCTACATACCTACATTCTTGGATAACTAGCCATAACACAACTATCATGATGAAATTGAGGACAATTTTGAGCAGTATGCCAGGGAATATAACTCATTGAGCGTAGGGTTCCAGAGGAAAGTCACACTGGATCATTATTATGGGATTAAATTCAAGGGAAATCCCAAACAATATCCCAATAATAACTATGAAATGGAGCATAGGGCAGGCAATATGGAAATCCCATACTTTGATGGATCTTCCAAGGTGACTACACAAGCTTGGGTGCAGAAACTTAATACCTACCTACAACTTAACCCAATGAGAGAGATGGATGCCATCAAGTTTTCCACCATGTACTTGGAGGGAAAATCTCATGATTGGTGGTACCACGGGCTAACTACATTGGGCCACAATCAGATCACTTCTTACATAGAGTTTACATCGATGCTTATTGATAGGTTTGACTAGAGGGATCCAGAGATACCTTTCAGGGAAATCACCCAACTCAGATAGACAAGATCACCTGAGGTATATATAGAGGAGTTTCAGAGGATAATAGTTATGGTTCAGGGTGTGTCTCAAGTGAGACTTGTGATTCTCTTCACAGAGGGGTTGATGGAACCCTTAAGGGGTTGGGTCAAGGATTTTAAGCCTACCAACTTACATGATTCTATATGGAAGACTAGGGACTTGGGATCAACCACAAAGACTATATTCACCCCTAGAACTCCTCTAAACCCAAGGGGAAGAGACCAAATACCTCCCATGAACCAAGGGGGGAGAGACCAAAGGGGGTTTGACCGAGGAAGGGGTAGAATGGATGAGTCCACTAGGAGCTAATTGAGAAGGAAGTAGTTGTACTTTACTTGCAAAGAGCGTTGGGACCCAACACACAAATGCATGGGAAAAGGAAAATATCACTACATTGAAGTTATTTCTAATGATGATGATGAGGAAGGTTTCGACCATATAAAAAACATGGAGGCAGATCCCACAGAAAACCCAGAAGAGGAGGATGCAAGTCACGACCTTGCAACAGATGAGAAGGTAACACTAGAATCAATCAGTGGGGTAACCAAATTCAAAACTTTCAGGATGAGAGGGGTGTTACAGGGAAGAAGGTTTCAGTTCTCATTGATGGGGGTGCTTCACAGAACTTCATTGAATCAACCCTATTGCAAAGAAGACACATACCTACAGTTGAATTTGAAGGGTTTCGTGTGGAGGTAGCAGGGGGGCGCACTATGCCTTGTTACATATATATTTTGGGAATGAAGCTTACATTGGGAATGCATGATTTGGCACAAGATTTCTTTTTAATGGACCTTCCAGACACTAACATCATCCTTGGAGTTAAATGGCTTAGTACGTTGGGGCCAATCACTGCCAACTACAAGACCATGGAGATGTCTTTCAAAGAGGAAAATAGGAAAAAGTTGGTTCTCAAGGGCATGACATGAACCACACCTAGAGTGGTGACAACAAAGCGCATGGAGGCCATCTTCAAGAGGGAAGACATTGCATATGAAGCATAATGTAGAATATAGGTTTGGGTGGATAAGAAAGGGGATACTCATTACTCACTAGAGATTCAAAGAATTATTGACAAAAACAACAAGTTTTTTGAACCCATACCACCAGGAGCACCACCAGATAGGGGGTTTGAGCACATCATAGAGTTTGAGGAGGGAGAAAAACTTATCATCACCACTCCCTACATGCACCCCAAGAAATATAAAGATGATATTGAGAAGGCCATTAAAGAACTGTTAGACATGGGCCACATTAGGCCAAGTTCCAGTCCCTTTGCATCTTTAATAGTGTTAGTGAAAAAGAAGGATGGGACCATGCACATGTGCATTGATTATAGGGATTTGAATAAGAAGAAAATCAAGAATAGATACCCCATTCCTAGGATTGATGAGCTATTGGATGAGCTTCATGGGGTTTTTTACTTAACAAAAATTCAATTTCTCTCTGGCTATCATCAGATAAAGATGAGAGAGTAAGATGTAAAGACTACTTTCAGATGTCACTATGGTCACTATGATTTCTTGGTGATGCCTTTTGGGATGACTAATGTGCCAACCACCTTCAAATATTGCATGAACCATGTCTTCAACAAGCAAATAAGGAAGTTCCTCTTAGTATTCTTTGATGACTTGTTGATCTATAGAGAAACTTGAGAGGAGCATCTTCAACATGTAGATCAGATTTTGGCTATCATGGAAGGGAAATCTTTGTATGCTAAGGAATCCAAATGTGAATTTGGGATGAAAAAGGTCCTTTATTTGGGGCACATCATTGGGGTGAAGGGGGTACAAGTACACCAAGAGAAGATACAAACTATAATTGTTTGGCCCACACCTAAGACCCTCACATAATTGAAGGGATTTCTTGGCATTTTTTGCTATTACAGGAGGTTTGTCAAAGACTTCTCTCAACTTTGTGCAACTTTGAATGATTTGACCAGGAAGGGAGAATTCAAGTGGAGTCCAGAAGAATAGTTGAACTTTGACAAAATGAATAAGGTGATGAGTACTTTTTCGGTATTGTCTCTACCAAATTTTGCACAACCCTTTACAGTGGAGTGTGATGCCTCGGGGGAGGGAATTGGAGCAGTGCTTATGTAGAATAGGAACCCTATTGTCAATAAAAGATGAAAATTGAGGGGTCATCAGCTTCTTTACACCATCTATGACAAAGAGATACTATCCATCATGCATGCATTGGCTAAGTTTAGGCAATATTTGGTTAGGGAAAAATTCATTGTGAGGACATATCACAATAGCCTCAAGTAATTTCTGGATCAAAAGGAATTAAATGAGAGGCAACAGAAATGGGTGAGAAAAATCTAGGCTTATGAATTTGACATTGAGTTTTTCAAAGGGAAGAATAATGTGGTGGCATAAGCCTTATCTAGAAGACCACCAGTTTATTCCATGACCGACATCTCAGTTGATTGGAAGGCCCACCTTTTAGTAGAATACTCAAAGAACAATTTTGCATGTGAATTGATGGATGGACAGGTACAAGATGACAACTTCAGAATTATGGATGACATCATATAATACAAGGGCTGAATATTCTTGGTACCCGAGTCAACCTTTAAATCCAAAGTGCTACAAGCATGCCATGATTCACCAATAATAGGACATCAAGGGTTCATCAATACATACAAGCAGATAAGGGAAATATTCACTTGGAAGGGCTTGAAGGGAGATGTGATGCGCCACATCAAGGAGTGCACCACTTGTTAGGTAAATAAGGATGAACACACCCACCTAGCAGGTTTATTGCAACCACTTCCCATCCCTGAGCACAAATGGGAAATAATATCTATGGATTTCATCACGGGATTTCCCAAGGCCCTAACCATGTTTGCACACCTTTTCACCATTGCCACATACTACAGTGCAACACAGGTTGCAGATTTGTTCTTTAGGGAGGTATTCATATTGCATGGTTTACCCAAAACCATTGTGAGTGACAGGGACAATAGGTTTATGAGCACATTTTGGCAGGAACTATTCAGGTTGGTAGGTACGGCCTTAACCCCTAGTACCGACTATCATCCTCAAACCAATGGCCAAACAAAGATATTCAACAAGTGGATTGAAGGCTACCTCAGGAATTATGTGTCAAGGCAGCATAAGGCATGGGTTAAGTGGCTTCATTTGGGGGAATAGTTCTACAACACCATCCATCATATGTCTATTGGTATGCCACCATTTAGAGAATTATATAGTTATGATCCCCACTCCTTTGTTGATATTGTCTTTAGAAATAACATGGTTCCCATGGTTTAGGATTGGATTCAATAGAGTCAGGATATACTCAGAGAACTTAAGGGCCACCTACAAAGGGCACATAATCAACAGAAGGTATAGGTAGACAAGCACAGGGTGGAGCACACATTTGAGGTTGGTTATTTGGTTTACTTGAGGCTTCAACTGTACAGATAGGAATCCATTAAGAGGAGTGGCACAGAAAAGCTCCAAACTCACTTCTTTGGTCCATACAGGATCAACAAAAAGGTAGGGGTCATGGAATATGAGCTTGATCTACCACATGGAAGCAAGATACATAATGTTTTCCATGTGTCATGCTTGAAGAGAGCCATTGGTAAACACATCATTCCTATTGAGGAGCTACCACCCTTGGATGAAGAAGGACAGTTGATATTGATATGAGAGGAGATATTAACAGTCTGGGAGAAGAAGTTAAGGAAGAGGAGCATCAAGGAATATTTGGTCAAGTGGAGTAATTTACCCATTGAGGATGCTTCTTGGGAAGGTGAATAGATGCTCCAAGAGACAGGACCAAAATTTCTTTTGGGCAAGCAATTTCTAGTAGGGGAGACTGTAATGTGCCCCACCTCTTGATGAAGAGGTTTGGAGAGACCCAGTAGTCTAGTTTTCCCCAATAGACTATAGTCTCATGCATCATGGGGATAAATTCAACTAGAATCCACTACCTAAGAATAACGTTATATTATTGAGTTGACTTTGGGGGAAAAAGGTAACTTAAGAAAAGAAAAGAGCATTTGGAGAAAAACTAGGAGTTAACCCTAGGGATTAACTAACTCAATAGAGAAATATATCTAGAGTATAAAAGAAAGGAAGGGTGCACTTCTTGGGCATTCTGGATTATTATTACATTTTTCATTTGGGCTCTTAAGCACAAAACAATTTTGAGGGTTTTGGGACTACAAACCCTAGAGATCAACTCAGCGGTGAAATATCCCACCTCTCTTGATCCAAGCTTGGTATCGGGGATGCAATACTCCACCCACACCATTCTACAACAACTACAGGTACCATCAAGCATTCAGAGAAGGAACAATGCACAACCTAAGGGGTTTCCAGCAAGGGGGGCACACCATTGAAGGAAGATGAGTT
Source organism: Picea mariana (assembly GCA_032191745.1). NCBI lineage: Eukaryota > Viridiplantae > Streptophyta > Pinopsida > Pinales > Pinaceae > Picea > Picea mariana. The sequence continues at coordinate 148,033 of JASDQU010737664.1, forward strand.
CAATCCAAGAGATAGAGGAGGATATTTCTCTTTTGGACATATAGGTTTTCTATGCAGGGCCTCAACCATTATTCCTAGCACATTTGGAGAGAGGTTTACTTGCCATTTGATTTATTGGATATTGGCAAGAGTTGGAGAGAAGGAGGGTGCATTGTAGATAGGATTTTCATCAGTTTGAAAGGGAAGATATTCATTATTCAGTTGGAGACTTCACCAGGGGGTTTGTCTTGCCCTGATCTACATTTCTAGAAAGTTTCATAGCATTTAGAGACACCCAACAGTGCGGCCAAACTATTGGGTCTTTGCAGTCATCTAGGAGGGCACAACTCAGTTTGGGGTTTCAACTATTGGAAGAGTAGATCTTTATCTTTCAGCCTGAGACTTGAAGAGGGGGTTTGTCTTGCCCCGATCTACTATTCCATCTAGTTTTAGAGAATTTGTAGGATTCTAGCAGCAGGTCCGAATCATTGAGAGTATTCAACCATCTAGGAGGGCACAACTCAGCTAGGGGGTTTGGATCTGAACCTTAGAGGGNTCAACTTATTATCTTTCCTTGGGGGGCTTATATCTTCAGTCTTGAGCATTTTGTAGAAGCTCTTATTCTAGTTGGAGGCTTTTATTGGTATTCTTCCAGATCTACAGATACGTTGTATCAAATTTTCTATATTATCTAAATAAAGGTCAGATCTGAGTTATTTGGTTCTGTATTGGCGTCCCTTGTTATATCTTGTCTTTTTTTATAATGCATATTCATATCCATGTTCACGTGCTTTAATAATCAACATATAACCCTTAATGTGCAACTTCATGAGCAAACCCGCAAACACACATCCAAACAATAGTAGACAATGAACAATTAGTGTTTCCAGTGAAAAAATTGGCTTGGGAACATTACATTTTCACATTTTGATGCCTTCTTTTTATTTTCTCCAAGGAAAAATTTATTTGTTCTTCCAGGGCTAACCATGCATTTATCCTTTGGGGAACATTGGAAGAATTTAAATATTCGATATGTAACATAAGCCGTAAGGAGGAAATCTCTATCTCAGTAGGAAGAATATCCTCTTGACCATGTACGAGATGAAAGGGAGTACAACCTGTACTTTCTTTGGTGGTTGTGTGATCTTCCCAAAGAGCATAAGTGAGAAGTGTGTGCCACTGGAGAGGTTTGTCTTCTATGATTTTATTTATGATCCTAACCAGATTCTTATTAGTGGAATTTCTTGCCCATTTTCTTGAGGGTATTAAGCAGATGAAGTGAAATGTTTGACCCCTAACTTAGCCATAAATTGAGTCAATTTTTCAGAAATGAAGGCTCGAACATTGTCCGTAATGATCTCTAATGGAATGTCGAATCTGGAAAAGATATTAGATTCTAAGAAATAAATTACCTGCTCGTCATGTGCATGTCTAAGAGGGACATCCTCAGTCCACTTAGTAAAGTAATTAGTGGCTATCAAAATAAAGATATGACCTGCGGAAGATGAAGGATTGATAGGACCAATAAAGTCTAGGCCCCATTTAGAAAAAGGGAAATCTAGGAGGACATGTTGTAAGGGCATGAAAAAAAGGCATTCTTTCCCAACGAATTTTTGGCACTTATCACAAGATCTTACGAATTTATAGGAGTTGAGAAATATTGAAAGCCAATAGTAGCCATTTTTGGCACTTATCACAAGATCTTGCGAATTTATAGGAGTCGAGAAATATCGAAAGCCAATAGTAACCATTTCTTATGATTTTAAAGGAAATAGCCTTAGCAGAAAAATGGCCATTGATGTGAATGACAAAAACTGATGATCCATGAATTTTGTGTAACAATTTATGTGCTTCTTCATCATTTACACATCAAAGTAACAAACCATTAGTAAACTTCCTAAACAAAAATTCTCCTAAAATGATATACTTGGAAGCTTCTAGGCGAAGTCTCCTTCTCTGGTGAGGATCCATCTCATTTAGACACTTTTGATACTACAAATAATACACCATATTTTTATACCAAGGATGTTCGTATATAGAAAGATTTTGATTCTCAATATAAAACAGAGCTGGAAGAGGATTATCTTGATCATCGAGTTCTTCACTTGGTTTAGGATGCTGAGCTAAGTGAAGGGATAGGTCTCATCCCTTGATTGTCTTCAAAGTCATGATCATCAAATCATGCTCCTGAATTTTGGCAAGCCAATGTGCAAGTTTCACTGAAAGATAAGTTTTTGAGAGAAGAAACTTAACAACATGCAAATGGAATTTTACCTACGTGTGTTTTCCCAAAATAAAATGGAGAAATTTTTCTATAGACTTGGCAAGAGAAAAAACATGTTTCTCAATATAAGAGTATTTGATTTCATCATTTGATAAAATCTGTCTCATGCAAGCTACAAGTTTTTCATTGTTTTGGTCATCACTTTGTAAGAGGATATAAAAAATTGCTTCCTCTATGGCATTGGTATATATGATAAAATCTTTCTCAAAATCCGGTTTCGCCAGAAACGTTGCGGAACTGATTGCTTTATTAATCCCAAGGAAATCATTATCGATGTCATCTGTCCAAGAAAAAGAATGATCTTGCTTCAGAAGATTATGAATTGGTTTAACCATGACAACAAAATCACGAACAAACCTACAGACAAAATTAATAATCCCCATGAAAGCTTGAACTTCGTTTTTGGAGGTGGGGGCAGGAAGGTTAAGAATCGCAATATTCCTTTCAGGATCTATGCTTATTCCTGAATCATAAATAATATGACCGAGGAGGTTTCCCTTTTGTGACACCAAAAATAGATTTGGAAGGATTTAAAGAATTACTAAATTTTCTGCAACACATGAAAACTTTTCTAAGATGACCAAAATGATCCAAATGGTTCTTAGAATAAACAGTCAAATCATCAAGATAAACATGGATAATCTTACCTATTAGATCGTCAAAATCTATCTGCATAGCTCTTTGAAAAATGGCACCTTCATTAGACAAGCCAAAAGGCATGTGTTCATAAGAAAATGTGCCCCAACGTGTAGTAAAAGTGGTTTTATACCTATCGGTCCTTTTTACCTTGATTTGATTATACCTAGAAAATCCATCAAGTAAGGACATCATTTGTGACCCTACAACCTGTTGTAAAATCATTTCCATATTAGGAAGCAAAAAATGGTCTTTAACACTCACTCTATTCAAAGCGCAGAAATCGACACATAATTTGATCTGGCCAGTAGTTTTTCGAACAGGAACCAGATTTGAAACCCACTCGGAATACTTAACTAGAAAGATTATATTATCTTTCAATAATTTTTCCAATTCTTTTAGAATAATAGCTTCGAGTGCAGGGTTAATAGGTCTTTGTTTTTTCCTAACTGTTTTTACCCCTTCCTTAATAGGAATGGAATATTGTATGAGAGTAGGATTAAAACCACAAAGATCCTCGTATGACCATGCAAAAACATCTTGAAATTCATGGAGTAGTTCTGTGAATTTCGTTTTTTCTTCATCAAAACATTGGGCACCTAATTTAATGATCTTTGGAGATTCGGGTGTCCCAATATTCAAGGAAATGGTATCACCCACTTTCCTTTTCGACTCCTCTTCCTTATGTGTTTCTTTATTGCCTACATCACTCGATGAAAATGAACTTTCGAGGAGTCAATCCTTTAGGAAATTTGTCATCTTTAGTAGATATGATTTCTTTAGGCTTAAACGGTTCATTTTGTATGAAAGCAAAAATTCCTTCATCACTCAGGAAAACCTGCCATGATTCTACGTTATCAAGGATGTGAGGACGATATATAGATTGAAATGTACAATTAGGTCTTTTAGGTAAAAGTTGTCGAGTAGGAGATGCTACAAACACAACTAACCTATCATCCATTGAATTAAGTTCCCTCTTAACATGAGTGATGTTAAATGATAACAGATTTGAAATGAGCATCCAAACAACTTGGGTATAGAGTTTAAGAAAATTATTTTTTTGGCGAATAAATCTTACGTACAAGGTTTGTTAACACATAAGATTGATCATGTTCTCCAATAATTATGGCATACCATCAACTAACAACCTCCTCTAAGTGTTCAATCTATATTTGAGTTGGCGCTACGAACTGTCGTTGCGAACTAGTTAAGGAAGAGGGTTGGAGGTTAGGCAACTTGCAGGCATCTGAGTGCAAATATGAAATTACTAGCATCAACCTCATATCCATCAGGTACTCCATGAGATTTTTTGTCTTGTTTGGAGATCAGGAAGGGTTTGGATACTTGATTTTACTTTGGCGCTATGAAATGGCTCAGGAATTGCGAATTTAGACAGGCACTACGAAATGCGCTACAAAATGTGCTACGAAAACTATATTCTAAGACTGTTGAACTGGTATTTTTGGCCAGCTGACTCCCAGGAGCATTTCTGGGTGAACTAGGACGAAGTTTAAAAATCCAAAGGAGGTTATTCTCAATAAAGGACCTAAGAACATTAACCTCTTTCATTTTTTACACAGGTGTCATGGATTGGGATATTCAAAGGAATCTTTGAGCCCTATTTTTTTAGTTTTCATGATTTCTTGTTTGAGACATATTTTTGCGACACGTATTCCGGCCAACTGGAGATGAATTTCAAGAAACTAAGAGAGGTTTTTCTTTAGAACGAGATTATATACAAAATTTGTTCTCTTATTTTACACAACAATTATATTTTGAGAATTATAAGTGTCACTTTGAAGCCTATTTTTCATAATTTCGCCTCCTGAAAAGTAGGAAATTAGTTAAAACCTGTCATTCTCTGTTTGTAATTGTTGTTATTTTTGGAAAGGGGTTGGAGTTCGAATTGGTGAGATGGATAGGACCTATATTTCTATATATTCATTGTACAAGAGTAGAGTGGGTTTGGATTCATGAGCCAAGAGATGAGAGAGCTGGAGGAGTAGTTTTAGTTGTTCATTTGTAAGCCCGAGGGCATGTTTGTAATGACATTTTTCTACCATTAAAGATTCATGAGAGTTGTTATCAGATTGTCTTATGTGTTTTTCCATTTCTTTGTTATCTTCTTTCTTGAATATATTGCAGGTTTTGAGGATCATAACTGTCATTGATTGATGGATTCATGAACAACAGAGAATTTGTTGTAGCTTGCCCATTAAATCATTATTCATTGTTTAAGAAAATATTTATCTGTTGCAAAAAGGATCTCTGCATAATGGATGTTATTCCTTTTTTCATATTCACTATGCTTCTAATCATCATTATATATCCCTTTTTCTGATATATAGTTTGATTTGTAGGATGTTATGACTCCATGCCCAATGGAATGCCTCTATATACTTTTTGTTGCCCTCTCCCTTTCTTTCTCATCTTGTTGATCCACCTACTCAAAAAAATTTAATCCATTTACATTTTGATGGGTACTGGAATTATCCTCTAGCAGTCTGAGGGTGTCTCTCAGTGCTAACAAGGTTCACAACAAGTTTAGAATCACCAAAAACTATAAGGTGGCCACAACCAAGGTTATATGCATTTTCGATGCCTAACAATAAGGCCTCAAACTCGATGACATTGTTTGTGAAAGCAAATTCTAACCTATAAGAAAAATTGTGGATTTTACCTATAGGGGAATATAGAATGATTTCAGCCCCATTACCTTCGTTTGAGCATGATCCATTGAAATGCATGTGCCACATGCCATCGTCAAAATCAATTGGTTCAAGCATAGTGTCACCCTCATCAAAAAAGATAGAGTACACTCCCAAATCTTCTTTGAGATAATTTACATTAGGTTGGGGAACACTCTCTATATATGGCGAAATTCTTCCTTCCCTAAGGACCATAATGTTCTTTCTGTTTTGAGGGACATACAAATGTGTTCCATTAAGTGAAATATATCCACCAGTTAAGGCTTGTCAATATCTTCCTAAAATAATTGAATAGTTACTCACTGGCATATTGATTACTTGGATGTTGAGGGTTGTTCTTATCTTTGGATGTGCGCACAAAACTAAGGTTACATTCTTGTTTCACCTATAGTTGATTGTTGCAAATTGTCATAAGAGAGCATGATTCTAGAATTTTCATTAGTGCATGATAATCCAAGCTCTTCCATGATAATTTTTGACATTACAGTTGGACCAGACCCACCATCAATTAGGCAACAATGAGCTATTTTATCCATAATTTTTACAGAGATATAAAAAGGGTTTTTTTTTACATGGTTCCTAAATTTATTTACACCTATCTTATTTATAGTTGAATCCTCTTCCTTTGACTCTTCAAATATATTGGTTATGGTAGAAATTTTAACTTCCATAAAGTTTTTGAGATGCTTTTGTTGTTCTGGGATGACAACCTGGTCCAAAAGAGTAGCATCAACTTTGATATTAGCCAATTGATTAAGGATATTATATTTAGAAGAGGGAAGAGGAGAAGGAACTCATTGATTATCCAAAGTTCAGACAACTTGTGTATCAATACTTTGAGAAGATGAGATTGGGGTGGAAGAAGTATAAGGAGGGTCATATTTTCCCTTGGTAGTCTAAGATTTATTCCTGGTATTGATTACCATAACATCTTTTGGTTCAACCTAATCTAAAACAACGATTGTGGTATCGAGCCTTTTGCCAAAGATCTTATCCCTGGTATTTTTCTTAACTTCACAAGTACTTTCTTCATGATTTTCTTCACAGAAGTTACACCAACTACGAGACATAATGGCCTTTGGATGAAAATTATTTTCATTAGAATTCCTAAAAGGCTCTAAGGAAGAAGAAGATTCCCAAGGGATAAAGGAAGATGCATATTTTTTTCGCTCATAGGTTATCATCCTATTATTCATATATTGCACGAGTTGTAGAAGGGTGGACATATATGTTTTCTTGAACAAGTCTCCCTTAGGGAGACCCATTCTTTTGAGTTTCTCCTCATATTCTAGGCAAGTATGAAGAGTGGAACCAATATTGTCAATATCCTTGTCTTTAATTCTATGGCGACAAGGAGAAGGTAATGCATTATAATAATGCATGAAAGAAGCCTGATTTTGAGGGTGGATTAGTTCATGGATTTGATTATATAATTTGGTGAAGCGAAGATTAAATAAATTATTATATAATTTGATTATTCCCTTAACTGCTCAACTAGACTCTTGGGTTGTCTATAAGTGGACTTGAACCAATAGACCAATTCTTCCCATGTGGAAAGAAGTTTGGGAGGGAAATCAAAAAAATATGTTGCATCTTTCCCTTCGAGGGAGTTGACAAATAAACGCATGCAAGTGTCGTTATCGTTAGCCCCTATGTTATGACAAGCATTAGAAAATGCTACCAGGTGTTTGTTTGTAGTAATGATATTATTTCCCGAAAACCTAGGTAAATGCTCCTTGAATTTTGTTAATGGGTGAGTAGCAAGTGCCAAATTCAAGGGAGAAGATACGTGCCATGGGGTGGTCATAGCATTTTCCTTAAATTGGAAAAGCCCATATTTCTTTATAACTTTAGCAAGATTGGTAGTGGATTGATTAGGGACTTGATGACTATATATACTACCAATTATCGATGAAGCAAAATGTTTTGAGGAGGCACCTCCGATGCCACTACCACTACCCACAGATGTCATATTGAAGGTGATAGGTATGGGTGATAAAGGTGAACTGGCATAATTAGATAAAGTTTGCCTTAGAGAAATTTCTTGTGTTGATCAAACAATTTTCCTCCTTCCTATTTCAAAAATAGGAGTAGCTTCAGGGGACAATCCTATTCTCCTTCGAGAGATGTGGGGATTAGAGGACATGAAAAGAAAGACCAAAGAGGTAGGAAAAGGGAGGTTAATGTTGATTTATGGGTTTCCTTTTCCTAGATTCCCAATGGTCACAAATACTTATGTCCCTTTCAATTACTTCCCAAGAGCGTAATAAGACAAGGAGTTGTCTTATGGTCAATAAGAGCTCAATGCAATGATGGTTTGGTCATCAATATCGTTTCCAATATTGGGTTGTCTTGTGATAGGTACTATCATGGAAGAAATTAGTTAAGAAGTAATAAGACAAAACAAAAAAATGAAAGATAATCATGATAAAATGAACCAGAGAGACATGGAAGATCTCCCCAGTTTGGTCACCAAATAAATGTTGAGGAAAAGGTATGGAGAACCTTACTCAAGCATTTTCAGATCTTGTCGGGCTAAAGCAAGATAGTTGGGAATGTCCCCCGAGATTTATAGCCTTAAAAACAAAACAAAAAAACAATCACTTAATCTGCAGGTATTAATTACAAGGAACCAAGGATGGTTTGTTTTATATATTATATGTAACTGTGAAAAAAAAAAAAACATAAATTACATAAGTGTGTACAGAAATTACATGACTATGTACATGGAGATAAAAGTAAAAAATGAACCAGATCATCAAAATACATATGTGAGACTGAAATAAAAAAACTGATTTTTGTATTGATTTCATTCTGAGATACGAGGCTGAATTCTCTTTACAAACCCCTGTGAGGGTAGGGACCAAAGTCAGATTTACAAGCCTCCGATGGGGACCATACAAAAATAATCTGACAACAAAATAAAATTGAAGCTAAAGATATGGATCAGCTTGCCACAAAATGTTGTCACTTGACTCTGCAAAATATTCTTTATCAGTCATAAAATTTAATTTATAAACACAAAATAATACACATATTGTCAAAGATAAATCATACACCTTTAAAACAAGCTGTTGAAATATATGATTTAGTTTTGAATCATGCTGCCTTCAATAAGAACCCATTGTCATCAAGATGGTTAAGCCTTCTAGTAAACTCACAATGAATGAAAGATGAAAGTATGTCACTACTATAAAGAAAACCTTATGGGTGAAGTTCTCCTTATATTTTTTCTCCTTTGTCTCTTCAATTGATTGAGATTTTATTCCTTCTCAATAAGTTATGGTAGTTCAACTACCATTCTTTAGTTAAGCCTAATTAGCTTAACTAATTAGTTAATATATATATATATATATATATATATATATANCCTTGAGGCTAGACTACATTGATAATGTGAGAACAATTATCTTTGAGATGAAGACGTGAAGACACATGGGGTCTAGTTAAATAATAACTAAATAGGTGGGACCCCTTGTGCCTCCCATTTTTATTTCTTTCAATAATCATCAAACATGAAATATAAAACCCCAATCATTAGATTCAAACATCCTCCTTGTAACTCCCATTCTCATAATTATGATCAAATATTTTAATATCAGCAGAATATAACATGACCATATCCAAAAATAGCATTATATCCATTTTGTCCAAACGATTGCCTAAATATATGCTTGTTGTCCAAAACATTGTCAAAGTAAAAGGATTGTCCTTAAACAAAAAATAACATTAATCATCATTAAAAACTGTATTTACTGTGAGAGGCATTTGGCCTCCTTTCATTGTTGTCCTAATTTTATCTTTTTGTTGCATCCTTAGGCTGATTGGAACCTTGAGGCTAGACTACATTGATAATGTGAGAACAATTATCTTTGAGATGAAGACGTGAAGACACATACTCAGAGGATTCTTTGGTTGACTTTGGGGGAGTGGACACTTCTTTTCCTTTATCTTGCTCAGGCTTGGGAACATCAGTTTTTAGTCTCTTACTAGCATGACAAGACCACACGGGTGAGACAACATGATCAACTTGGGGATTTGGATTTTTTGGCAGTGAAGAAGGGGGTAACACCAAAGATGCAGTTGGCCAACCATGGTGATGAGAAGCAGGTTTATGGACAATATCTTTCCAACCATAATTGGCAAGCGGTTCTGGATGCATAGAGATGTGAGGGGCAACACGGACACTGGAAAAATTATGTTGTGTTTGGAAGGGAGGCCTCTTAGGTTGAGGCTAGAGAATCCCATGGAAAACTAGGTTAAAGAATCCAACTTGAAAGAGTTGATTTAATTTATGTCGATCAACATCAAAATTTATTGAAAACCATATATGTGGAAGCACTATGATATCTATGAGTCTCAACCCCGTAGTTTCATTGTTATTCTGGGGGGTCATCTCTACAGGATACCAGAGGTAGTTCCAACTATTGTCCTACCTAAACAGTGTCGCAAAGTAGTATCTCATACTACAAAAATCAGCTTATTCACAATCTATTCAAAAGGTGAACAGAAGGACATTGCAACCACTACAGCCTCAGCCTAAGCACCTTCTATCCAACAAAAGAAGGTCGACAAGATTGTAACAAAGCACAAAGATTCCTTTTGAACACAATCATCTCATGTTTCCCAACTGGTTGAATAGATTCAACCCCACCAGCAATAGGTTTGTGACAACCTTCAACAAGCTAAGGAACACAACTTCTCCAATAAGGCAAGCAACTCATCAAGATGCAAATTCAACAAATGATTTTCCCTCTTTGTTGGGAACTCAATGAAATGGAGACCATTTATTCCTATGGAGGGAGGATTGGTCCAAGTGTATATTGGTGTCCACCCACCAATTCCAATTATCTCAAAATGATCTTCTAGCAATTTACTATTTTCAACAGTTTTTCGGTTCTTAAACTTCTGGGGCCCTTTTGAAGGACTAAATGAAGTTTTTTAGGGATCAAACACCATAATGATACCCAAAGGCTCTAACTGAGCCTCCAAAATGAATCTCCTCAATGATACCTTTCCATCGAGCTATCGTTCACCCCAAATGAAGATCGTATGCCAAAGTTACGCCCCCGGGAAGTTGATACACCAAACTACCAAAACCGGGTCCACATAACTGTTGGATTTTCATCTTCTGGGGTTAGGGTTTTGGATTTTCTTTATCTTAAAAATTCCTTTAGAGTCTCATTGTAATTATCTTCTTGTGAATGTGAATATCCATCACAACGCTTCTCAGAGATAAGATGTCACCATTCTAACGAGTCTTTTACTCTCTATTTCTATAGTTTTGTGCATTTCACTCATTAATAGAAATTGTTTATTACTGTATCTCTATGTTTATGGTCATATCTTTGATATATCTCTATTATATTATTGGATATATGGTATATCTCTATACATTTATTTATTATATATTCACTCTCATTTGGTGTCGAAAATAATCTGGATCAGTGGTATTAGAGGAGGCTTCTCTTGATCGGTTTTCAGTGCATGTCCCCAATGAGGTTCGACTATAGCAATTTGGGTCTCAAGCTTTTCTCTCTTGAGGAAAATTGTTCTTTCATTCCCAAGAAACCCTCCATGGTGGAAGAAAATAAAAACGACAGAGAAGACGATTCTATTAATATGTTTCTTGAGCAAGCTCTCACACGACAAAGGGAAAAAATGATGGAGAATTTTTCCCACATCCTTCAACTCCTGTCGATAAAAACCGATGTGTCTTCATCAAGCGACCACTTTGGAGGCACCTCACCTTTCAAGGTACAATTTAATTTTGTATTCTCATATTTGAAGGACAGATAGATGCAGATGCCCTAGAAAAATGGTTACATCTGCTAGAAATTTATTTCTTTGTTCTCAATTTCTCCGACAGGGAAAAAATTACCTTCGCACTCCTTAAGGATCTCCCCCATGTCAAACATTGGTGGGAAACTTACTGGAAGAAAATTTCCACAGAGGATTCTAGAATATATGGGTCCAAGCCCACTTGGGATTTTTTTGTGGATGCAGTCAAGGAACAATATTACCTTGTTGGTAAATATGATGACCAATACATGAGATGGACCATGATGAGTCAAGAGAGGGAAAAAGAAGTGCCAGAGTTCACCAATACCTTCCATACCTTGTGCACCAAGTCGGTTATCAAAGTTTCTGAGTGGAATTTGGTTCTGAAATATCGTGGGCCTCTACATAGATACATCCAAACTGAAATGGAGTTTCTAGACATCTCATCGTTGGGAGCTTCCTATCGATATGCTGTCAAAATCTAGTAGAAATTTAGGCACCTGAATAAACAAGATTTTGGGTTTGCAAATCCGCAACAACTAAAGTATGATAAAAATACCCCTAACAAAAATCCTCCTGAAAACCAGTCCAAGCCAAAGGAAAAGAAGGGTCACATGAAGATGAAGAAGGACACTGAAAAGTGGTGTGATTTCCACAAAATCCCCTAGCACAACGCTGATGAATGTTGCTCAAAATAGTCATTGGTGGTTGAGATAAAAGACAAGGAGTTTAAACCTGATCCAGAAAATAATGGAAACATACATATCATCAACGTAGACCCCTGTTGGCACTGGGGAAGACCCAGGGTTCAACGCTTCAACATCGCACCAATAAAACCCTAACTATCGGCCCTTTTGGTAACACCTGCGAAGTAGGCGAAGTCTCACCCGAGATAGAGGCAGGGGGGGTTACAAGACTCAAGTTTTTGTAACGAAGATGGGACACAGATCTTTGATAATTACACTTCAAAGAGTACTTAGGGACAACACACATTAATTCATTATCTTTATTCACATCATAGATCAAACCCTAAGTACATATCGACGTAGTAACAATAGCAAAATATACATCGCACTTAGCATCAGAAGTTATATATAACACATCCAATATAGAAAAATCACTAAGCATTCATAGATATATTTATCATTCATAATAGTCAATGCAATAAACAAATCTACAACATAAATATCACAGCAAAAAGCAAACCATCAACACATGATATACGTGGTTCACCCTAGTGTGGGTCTACATCCACCAACTGCTTCTTCTTCTTTATTAGGCTCCAATCTCTTACGTTCCTCTGCTCATGTGCACTAAGCCATAGAGTCAAGCTTTTCACTGGACATGTGATCTATGCATTGCGCACTAGATCCACCTTCCAAAATCAGGTCAAGGCACAGAGCCAACTCCTTTATGAGGCACAGAGCCTTACATACACAATCTATTGCACAAAGCAACTCAGAACTACTTGCCTCTTACACTTAGCTAGATACTACTACTTCGCTTGCACTAAGCACACTTAGCTTGCACTAAGCATCCACACTTTCTACATTACATTCCTTCCTATATATACTTTTACAGCCCTTACAAAAATGCCTAATCATGGGTAAACCCATGGGCCGACATCCCAAAACCCTAATAAACCCCTTCTTGGGTCCACAAAACAAGTGAGATCATGCGATCTCAGCTCCGCCTGGGTGCTTCATCTTTGACTAGCCCGTCGAAGTTCGAAAGTGGTCAAACCCGACCAATGTTTCCTCAAAACTTGGTCGAGGGCCAATAGGCCCCCAACACTCACCTGTGACTTGTCCCGAGTCACTCAGATCTAAGAAACATTGCTTCGAAGGCCCCGATCTTATCTCAAGCTGCCTCGACCTGATGCTTCAACTTCTCGCTTCACCTAAGCCTCTTTCTTAGCGAGCTCCTGGAGTACTTTCTCAGTAACAAGCCCTTCTAGGCGTTCTTCCATTGTCACAACCACTTGGTCTAGCTATGAGCCTTGTTCTTTGATCTCTTCAAACACTATGCAGGCTTCGTCTTGCACCAGTTGTAGCCTCTATGTGACTTCCATGACTCTTCCCCAGATCGCAGTAATATGTTGCTGGACTGTGCATTGTTCTTGTGATGTATTCATTCTCTCTACTGCAGTGAGCAACTTCATATGCGCTTGAAATGTCAGTGCCTGCTTCTGCGCCTCCTGTAGTTGCGCTTCCAACTTCCTAAGATCTGGGTCTTCTGTGAGGTGTTCGTAGGTCTATGCGCTTTTGTTTCTTAGCTTCTTGTTTTCTAAGGCAAGGATTCTAATTCTTTCCACTGCGCTCTTAGTGGCTTCCTCCCTCTGATCGTGCATTTCCTGCAGAGTACTTGGTACTGCTTGAAGTTCCAACTCTGTTACCCTTTCTTGAAGATTTTGAATGACCTCAACTACCTCATGTTCCTCATGTGCCGAGCCTTGCAATCAGGTAAGATTGACGGGATTTGCTTTGCGTTAGCCAGATCGTTGTGATGCTTACTTCACTTCTCAGTAGTAGGGTTAGTACGTTTCAAGCAATGTCTAGTCAAAGGGGAAGCCTGCAGTCCCCTAGTCGATGATGCTTGCAATCCCTCTAACATAGCTTTATCAGCCATAAACTTCTTCAACAGATTTCTCTACCTCGGTGTACCTCGGTTGACATTCTCACTATTAACAAATAAGTTGGGGTAGGTGAATGGATAGCGGGGTAAACAACTAATGGCGAGGTCTGATAGCATAGTTTGAAACACACAATCACTTCATTTCCTATCTCATATAATCACGGGTAGCACAAAGTAGTCCTGATGCAACATCTGATGGGTTAAATAAGCAAGCGTCGTAACAGATTCCTCAAATGGACAGGAATGACTCAATCAATATGAATCAATCCGTTGTGGCACGGTCTCAACATCCCAAACGTGGTCTATTCGCCCATAAATTTGTTTCTTAGCCATTCAGAGCGTCGTTCTAATGCTCGGGGTGCCTCCAACAATCATATAGTTTCGTCAGGGCGAAGTCCTGTTCTGTGTGGTTATGTTGTTCCGACAAGGTTCAGAGCCTGCAAGCTTGCCTCCTACGAATTCTTCTCTGGAACTTCATGTAGTTTTCCTAACCTGTATTTCTTCTTACTGATCTTCCTTTCCTTCTATCCTGTGATCTGAGTCTCTGGATTCCTCTTTCTATTGTTATTCTTATCTTCTCCTAGCGTGGTAGCTTCGCGTTGTTGATGTGATCTCAAAGGGTTTGAATTTAATATCCCTTCTCTTATTATTTCCTGGGTGGATATACTTGTTTCTTGTATGGATAGGTCCTTCAAACATTCTTGCGTTCTTTCAACCTTGATAGCTAATTCTTTGGTATTTTGTTGCTTCGACTCAACTTCTCGTTCTTCTATCAGTCAATCTATTTTTCTAGCTATGAGATCCCTTAGTTATTTCTTTTTCTTTTCTGTAGTTCCTTCCTCTGCTTTCCTTCTGGTCCGATCCTTCTTGATCCAAGTCTTTCCTAACAAAAGAAGAAAGGGGGCATTGTTCTCAACGAACCTAATAACCTCAAGTTATTCTTGAGTCAATGTCCTGTGGATGATAATAGGTACATTAGTAGCTCTTCCACATAGAGTTATGATCTTTCCTTTAAACAAGCCTATCCTTGCCAGTAAAGGTACCACAGTAGGCTTTCCCAAAATTTCCCAAGTGCTTTCTGTCATAATATTCACTTGTGTCTTCTAATCCAGGACACAGTACATGTTGAAGTCTCATATTCTTGTATCTATGCGTTGTTTTTCTTTCAAGATCTTTGGTAAACTTATATCTTTTTGATTATCCATTGCTTGTTTTAGTTGTACTAACATAGTCTTAGATTTATTTGATTCTTTATCTTTATGATTCTCTAATATGCTCTTATTCTCTTGACTTATGTTCATTTGTTCAACTTTAGCAATCATCCTTGGAAATTATTCAACTTCATGACCAACAACTTTACAACATAGACAAATAGGACCTATACCAGGGCATTCCTTAGCAGGAAGTCCCGGTCTTCTGTAGTTATAACATAATGTCAATCCTCTCTTCCTCTTGTAAGTTCCCCAATTTTTCCCGTAATGCTTACTAGGATCATAGTGCTAGACTTGCAATATGCAAGAATTCTTTCTAGGTTCCTGCATCCACTTGTTAGTCCAAAAATTCTTTCTATGCATAGGAATAACATATCTTTCTCTAGTTCTATCAAAATTATTCATATCAAATCTTTCTTCTAACTATACCCTAGCTTTCAGGCTAGGACATAATCTATCAAACACACCTAGATTCATGCTTCCGAAACAAAAATTTCCACTTATCTTTTTCTATCTAAGCACAAAGCTTTACCTCTTTCAAGATCTTACCTATTTTTCTTCAGATTGGGTTTCTTTCTTAGCACAAAGCTTCACAAGTCAAGTAGAATATTGTGCACTACAGCAGTAGATATACGCACAAATATTTTATTTTCTTTCAATTCCCAACAATCACAGTTTCAGGTCCTGGCAACAGAACCATTTGTTGGCACAGGGGCAGACCCAAGGTTCAACGCACCAACAAAACCCTAACTACCTGCCCTTTCAGAAACACCTGCGAAGCAGATGAAGTCTCACCCGAGGTAGAGGTAGGGGGGTTACAGGACTCAAGTGTTTGTAACCAAGATGGGACACAGATCTGTGATTATAACACTTCGCAGAGTACTTAGGGACAACACACATTAATTCATTATCTTTATTCACATCACAGATCAAACCCTAAGTACAAATCGACGCAATAACAATATAAAAATATACATCGCACTTAGCATCAGAAGTTAGATCTAACACATCCAATATAGAAAAAGAATTAATCATTCATAGATCTATCTATCATTCATAATAGTCAATGCACTAAATATACCTACAACATAAATATCACAACACAAATCAAACCATTAACACATGATATACGTGGTTCAGCCCAGTGTGGGGCTACGTCCGCCAACTACTTCTTCTTCTTTATTAGGCTTCAATCTCTTACATTCCTCTACTCCTATGCACTAAGCCACAGAGCCAAGATTCACACTGGATAGGTGATCTGTGCACTGTGCACCCAATCCACCTTCCCAGAATCAGGTCAAGGCACAAAGCCAACTACTTTATGAGGAACAGAGCCTTACATACACGGTTTGTTGCACAAAGAAACTCAGAACTACTTGCCTCTTGCACTTAGCTAGATACTACTACTTCGCTTGCACTAAGCTTCCACACTTTCTACATTACATTCCTTCCTATATATACTTTTAAATCCCTTACAAAAACTCCTAATCATGGGTAAACCCATGGGCCAACATCCAAAAACCCTAATGAACCCCTTTCTGGGTTCAAAAAACAAGTGAGATCCCACGATCTCAGCTCCGCCTGGGTGCTCCATCTTCGACCAACTTGTCAAAGTCCAAAAGTGGTCAAACCCAACCAATGTTTCCTCCAAACTTGGTCGAGGGCCAACAACCCCACTGCTATTGTGGAAACCACAATAATTAAACCAAAAGAACCAATAGATCCTGAAGAGGGCGAGCACCTTTTTCATTCACAGATGTGGGTGAAGGGGACCCCGCTGCATTTTATTGTTGATAGCAGAAGCCATAAGAACCTCATCTCAAAATAGGTCATCAAACAGTTGGGATTGTCGACAACACCACACCTGTATCCATACAACATCAGGTGGATTCTCCAGGGATGATATCTCTGTGTCAGCCATCATTGTCGATTGTCATACAACATCCAACCCTTCAAGGATGAGGTATTATGCGATGTTTCCCCATTGGATGTCTGTGATGTTCTCTTGGGCCAGCCATATATGTGGAAGTTCCATGTTACCTATAAGTCTCGACCTCGTAGTTTCATTATTACTCTGGGTTATCATCTCTA
>JASDQU010737664.1:165406-178329 GCA_032191745.1 Picea mariana
CCAACCCTTCAAGGATGAGGTATTATGCGATGTTTCCCCATTGGATGTCTGTGATGTTCTCTTGGGCCAGCCATATATGTGGAAGTTCCATGTTACCTATAAGTCTCGACCTCGTAGTTTCATTATTACTCTGGGTTATCATCTCTATAGGATACCAGAGGTAGTTCCAACTCCTATCCCACCTAAACAGTGTCACAAGGTAGTATCTCATACCACAAAATTTAGCTTCTTCACAATATGTTCAAAAGATGAAGAGAAGGACATTGTAACCACTACAACCTCGACCCAAGAACCTTCTATCTAATAGAAGCAGGTCAATGAGATTGTAGTAAAGCACAAATATGCTTTCTGCATGCAGTCATCTCATTTAGCCTAACTGGTTGAACAGACAAAACCCTGTTGAAATATTGTAACTTTGAAGAATATTCTACCTGAAAGAGAGTTGAATAATATTATTATATTATATTTAATTAGGCCCTATTGTGCCTTAGTAAAATTCGTCCCTATTGTGCCTTGACAATTAATTGTAAATTAAGAGGGTAAAGTGACAGGTCGGCCTAGACCTAATGATAGGCTAGCCAAACCACTATTTATATGTGAGGATGGTGTCTCATTTGAACACACTCACCAACTAGCTCTACAGCTATGAAGAAGTGTGCAAGTATTGGAGGAACTGCTACTGTAGCTAAGTGTGACGTCAAGGAGGGTTTATGGTCTATCTCTTGGTATATCTTGGTCAAGTGGTGCACTACTCTTCCTAGTGAAGGAGTAGATGAGGATCTTCTGTTTGGTATTTGGTCTATATAAATTGAGGAAGTTTTGTTGTTTTTTCTTACCCATGAGGGTTTCCCAGGATAATCTGTGTGTCTCTATTGTTTATGTGATTTCCTCTCTTTCAGTGATATTATTCATACATCTAATGTGATAAATAATTATAATAATAAATAAGAACCATAACTACTATTTGTATAAGTAAAACATTAACATGGTATCAAAGTAGGCATGAAAGAGACCAACTCACAGTTTATAAAAAAGTGGCTAGCCTCAGTGCACCCTCTCCAAAATTTAGTTTTCAATGTTGCAACTGCTGCAAAATTAGGGTTTCTGCACAAACCTAAAAGTGATGTTTTTACCTTTGTTGGAGGAAATTGGTGAAACTAAGATCACTTAGGAGCTCACCCTAGGAGGGTGCATCTAATCCCTGGATCAAAATTCCAAAATTTGAAATTTGATAAATTAGGGTTTTATCATAAAACCCTAAATTGCAGTTGCAGTTGTAGGTACATTACCAGTTGCAGTTGCATTTGCGATTGCAGTTGCAGTTGCATTATTAGTTGAAATATCAGTTGCAGTTGTAGTGCCAGTTCCTTCATGCCAATTGCAACACCAGTTGCAATGACAACACCAGTTGCAGTACTAGTTGCGGTGAAAGTTTTTGTGAAGTGTTGGGACTGATTTTTATTGTCCTAGTGTGCCTTACCCTAGAAAATATCCAACTAAATTTAAGTTACAAGTTGAAGGACCTTTCAATTTTTAAAGGTTCATTATTTCTTGCCATTGTTGCGGGATGGTGCCACTACCCACCGATCCTGTCAAAGGTATGTACTTACATATGTTTAAATTGCATCATTATTTTAAAGGGTATATGCAGGAGAAAGGATATTTTGTCTAAACAACAATTGTAGATCTAGAGGGATCTCAGATCCAACACATTTAGAGGAACCATGCACCCCAGGTTTGATTACTTTGATATGCCTCTACTTGTTATGGCATTATTGTATCATTATGAATAGCTAGGTTGAATTTTGATATGTTGAAGTTATCATACTAACCATTGGTAAAAATTAAAGTCAAGTATGATATTGATTAAAGTTGAGATTATAGAGTTTATTCCCTAACTCAAATTTCTGTCAAGATAGCATATTGTCTTAGTACAAAGGACATGTTGAAGAAAACACTTGTCATCTTGAGTGAAGGATACCCAGAAGAAAATAAACACACCCATTTTTTAGGACAAGACTACAGGTTCCAGGTTTGATTGATTAAATTAATAAGATTCAAATTTACACATATCAAGTTTGATAACTGCTAAACACTATAGTTGTGATAACAATCTTTGAAAAGTTTTAGTATTGAATACTTGGTAGCATGTGAGCACTATTAAGATAAATGCTTATTGTAATCATTTACCATATATAACTAACATCTCCTCTAGGAGAAACTTCTTGTTTTGTTTCCAGGTTACAATGGAGGAATGAATGATCACAACACTAGAAGAGTGTTGCTCTCATTTCTTATTATTGTATTTCTTACTTTTGACCCTTGTTTCAGGCAAGTCACAAGTGATAGCTATGAAGGAGATACTGTGACGATTGTTCTCGCTATTGTTTTATTATTATTATTATAAAGAGTATTATTCTTGTCTATTGTTTCTCCCTTGTTCTTCTTCTAAGCAGGTCACAGGTGATAACCATGAGGAATATATAGTGACGAGTGCAGGAGGAAACATATCAGATGAGACATGGAGACAACTATCCAAGTTGTATTTATGACTGTGTACATCCATGTACAAAAGAAGAAGAAGAATAAGAAGCTACTTTTGAGATACAAAGCATCTCATATGGAGATTGAATGTAAGGAGCAGAAGGCTCCAAATATAACCGAACATTAGAATAGAACTCACAGTAGACTTGATCAATGGATAATGAAGCCACCTTGACATGAAGAAGAATTCGTTTCAAGTCTGACTTAGGTTTTCATATTAGGACTTGGTATTCAACAACAAGTGTATCCTGCAGAGACTATGAAGTTTTTGTAGACTCGGGAGAAATCAAGACTTAGAGTAAGCCTGATCTCAAAAAGGATCAGATGGGGAAAAGAGACATCTTCCAGGACTAGCAAAAAGATGCCATGAGTTGAGAAGACTAGATCATAGCTTCAGAGACCTCTAGGAGACATGAAATCTCCTGAGAATATTTTGTTTCAGTGACAGAGGAGGAAGCCATTCAAAAGGATTAGGATACAATTTTTTCCTTAAGACCAGAAGGGAAGTTAGTGGTGAATTCAAAGATTGATCTAACAGATCAAGCATGTTGCAGATAACAATATAAAGATGTACAAAACCTGATTTGTGTCCAAAGGATTCTCCCGGCAAGAGGGAGAAGACTATGACGAGACACTTGCTCCAGTAATCAGAAGAAGTATATATAGAAAGAACATGATGCATTAAAATAAGTTGACACAACATGAGATTTAGAGGGAGTAGGTATGAAAATCCCTGTATTTGAGATTGATTTAAGTCTAGAGAAAGAGGATAAGATACCATCGGTGTCATTTATTGAGCCACTCTTCGTTTTAGATGAAGTTGTTTTTGTGATAGAGTAGAGGAGTTACTCTCAGAGTTCACTAGCCACAATGAGAATTGAGTAGTCATTATCAGCTTCAGAGCAGTTGCAGGTGCTGAGTCCCAATCCCAAAGGAAAATTCGCAAAGAGAGAAGAGGACATACTCTCAGGCAATGACATAGATAATGCTTTGCAGAAAGCACATAGAGCTAACACATGATTATGCAGATTGAGTTGCAGCTGATAAACTGTACCAGGTTGGTACAATGTGATGTGAAAATTTTGTTTTGAAGTACAAGACATGAAGACTTATGTTTGCAAGTTGAAGCAAGATACAAGAGCTTGGTATGGCAGGATTGATATTTTTTTGATGAGTTGGGGCTTTACCAAGAGTAAATTTGATCCCAATCTTTACTTCAAGATTGAGAATGATGGACCAGTTATATTGCTGCTATATGTGGATGACTTATTCTTGACAGATGAAGAAAGTCTCATCACACATTGTAAGAAGAATCTTGTCATTGAATTTGAAATGAGGACCTAGGTTCGATGCACTATTTCTTAGGTCTTGAAGTATGGAAGAGCCCATAAGAGATTTTCCTTACTCAAGGAAATTTTTCAGTGGAAATTATGAAGAGATTCGACATGATGGACTATAGAACCATGTCAGCTCCTATGGAGACAAATATGAATTTATTGGTTGATACTTTGTCAGAAATAGTTGATGTTACTCTATATAGACAAATGAATGGTTCGTTGATGTATCTGACGAATACCAGACCAGATATATCCTTTGTTGTGAACACCTTCAGTCAGTATTTGGTCGATCCCAGACGTGTCCACCTTGTAGTTGCAAAGCATGTGATGAGATACTTTAAGAGTATGGTGGACTATGGCCTCTGTTATATTGGATATTGTGACTTCAGATAGTATGGTTATCATGATTCATATTGGGATGGAAGTGCTTCAGATAGAAAAAGCACTTTGGGATGTTTCAGTTTGGGGTCAGCCATGATTTCGTGGCAAAGCAGAAAGAAATCCAGTATTTCTCTCTATACGACAGAAGCAGAGTATGTTGCATCATTCTCCACCAGTTGTGAATCCATATGGCTTCGGAAGTTGTTGACAGTTATGTTCGATCTGGAGATGGAAGATACCATGATTATATGTGATAACTAGAGTTGCATAAAGATGACATAGAACCTAGTGTTCCATGATAAGACGAAGCACATAGAGATCAGGTATCACTACATTTGTGACATGGTGCATAAGGAAGTTGTAAAGCTCCAATATGTTGGCACAAATGAGCATGTTGCACATGTGTTGACTAAGACTCTGTCTCATGTGAAGTTTGAGTACTTCCAATACAAGCTTGGTGTAGTTTGAAAGGACCTCCCTCAAAAGGGGGAGTTATGTTGATGATACTATGGTATCCTGAACAACAACGGGTAGCTCAATTAGGATTTTATATCCTAGGGGATTGATCATCCCTGGGTAGATCCTGAAGGTTAGGTAAGGACGATCTTTCATAGTACCCGTGCATGTATATGACAGTTTTGGTCAGTAGTGGTAGCTCAATTAGGATTTTATATCCTTAGGAATATTATGATTCTTGGGAAGATCCCAAAGTTCCGTTAAGGATGGTATGTCAGAGTACCACGTGGTATCTTGTTAGGATTTTATATCCTAGGGAATCTTATGATTCCTTGGAAGATCCCGAAGGTCAGGTAAGGATGGTTTGTCAGAGTACCACAAGATGTTGTTTTTCATGCACCTACCTCAATATGTTGCCACATATAGATGTTGATGTTTCAGCTTTGTGTTGTTGATGATGTTATTCCAGCTTCATGTTGTTGATGATGTTGTTGTTCCAACTTCGTGTTGTTGATGTTGTTGTTCCATATTCGTGTTGTTAATGTTGATGTTCCAACTCCGTGTTGTTGATGTTGTTGTTCCAACTTCGTGCCATTAATGTTGATGTTCCATCTTCATGTTCATGATGTTGATGATGTCACTCTAGCTCTATGCTGCAAATGATGATGTTGTTCAGTTTCTACTGATGTTGATGATAAGAAAAAATTTCTATGACCTATAGATATGACCGAAAATTTTCCTGATGTTGATGACAATGTCTCCTCCTCTTGATGTTGTATTGAGTCCAGTCAGTTTTTATTGATGTTGTTAGTAGAGTACCCTTCTTGTTAAGGGGAAGTGTTGAAATATTATAAATTTGAAGAATATTCTACCTAAGAGAGAATTGAATAATATTATTATATTATATTTTTTGGAAGAGTTGAAGAGGATAAGGGGATGGAGCTATGCGATTTTTCCCTAGCCACAGGCTAATTTTTCACTTTTTCATCTATGCCTCCTCGATCTCCTTACCGTATTTTAGTTATGTTCCGATAGGGTTCCCACCGACTCTTTTATGTGGTGGTTTGTTGGGATCCACTCTTTTTTTCCTCAGTTTTCAGGTGAAGTTGGGATGGTGGCTTATGAAGAAACTCTAGATTACTTGCCAGATCCTTTGGAGCATCACCTTCTCTAGGAACAACCAACTGGCAGTCCTCGTGTCTTCTTCTCTGACCCTAGCCACGTGGACGCATGTATGGATCGTGGGTCTAAAATCATCCCTACTCCCCCTCTTGCTTGTACTTTTCATGAGGTTTTGTCTGAGCCCATTCCTTTACTATCTAGCCATGGTTTAGATTGGGGTTTGGGGTGGATCCAGGATTTCCATCAGTATCTCCCTCAGGGTTCCTTCCCCCTGATCTGTTTCTTCTCTCTATAGCCCTCTTAGACCAATTTTTTTTTCCATTATGGGGATCTTAATGATTCAGTCTTATCTTCCTTCGCACCGGTGGATCCCTGGTGCCCTCCGGGTTCTTATCCTACAAGGGTTGAATCTAAAGTGTGTCGTCTTACCAAGGCGATCTCGGAAGGGATTTTGGGAGGCTTCGGGACATTGGCTCTCTTTAGGAGTTCCCAGGGTTGCTCGGGGAGGGAGGATCCCTCGCTCTATCGTCTGATGGGTTTATTGCAACTCTCATGAGCCCATCCAATCTAAATGGGTGGGACATAAGTGGGGCTAAATTACCTATGATAGATATGAATCCTCAAAGTCAGGGTTATCCAAACAACTTCGTGCAAGGCACAATCTCTCCTACTAGGACCTCTTCGCGCTATAAAAAAAGTAAGTGCATCAAGTCAGTCGGTAGGTTGATTAAACTCATTCTTGGTGAGGATGTTACCATGAACCAAGTAGTTGGGATGGCGGAAAAATGGATTGTGGGCAGGGATCGGGGCCAACATTTTAGCATCAAAACCCTAAGGAATTGGGTTGCTACAACATGGAAAGATCGATGTGACCCCTTGCCAGTGGTAAATCATTTGACTCGTGGGTGGTTTATGCTTACTTTTAAGGAAGCCTCACAGGAAGATTAGACCCTCAAGGGTTGTTGGAGCATTAATTCCACCTTGATTCTTCTAAAGCGATGGACTCCAATGTTTGATGCGACCAAAGAACACATTGACACTTTTCTAATTTGGGTTTGACACCCAATTTTATAAATTCATATCATAAACCCATAATATTACTTATATATATTTGGATGACCCTCTTTTCCAAAATATACCTCACATTTCTATATTATGACATAAATCTCTCTATATTATGACATAAAGGTAATACCAAGTTACTTTTTGGTCATGAATTTAATATTATTTAATATTATCTCATGACTCCAAAAGCAAAATATATTATAATAATAAGTCCATGTTTAGTTCATCATCTTTTATGCTATCACCCATGGTGCTTGCAAAACATAGTTTTCTATATTATGAGTGACATGCACATGGAAACTTCTTTATCCATTGACTTTATCATCATGTGGATTACTATACCTTATGTTTTCAAGCTACTCCATAATTTTCTATACACATACCTTTTTCCATACAAAAAGAAATAATATTCCCATAAAGGTTTTGGCTTAAGTCATTTTGAGCCCTTATGAAAGTATATTTGTGACATGAATGAATAAGCTCCAAATGGAAAGAGATTAAGTGAGGATGCATTACGTATGATTCGTATGTATTGATGATAAAGGGCATGGAATCGTATGATTGATGATAAAGGGCATGGATGAAATTTTTAGAGATGGTTTATATATTATAGTTGATGGTCATACTATTCAAATCCATTCTCCTTTTCTCCTTCAAGCCTCTTTTAGGCGGTTTTAGATATTTGGGTTACAATTTGAAAACTGGAGCGCAGTGTGGTAGTGATTGGGATTGGATAATTGCGATGCGAAACTAATAAAGAAGGTTGGATTATGGTGCAATCGCTGGTTGTTATTGGGTGGAAGATACATTTTGGTAAACGAAGTTTTAGAATCCCAACCAGTTTTATGGATGTCATGGAGGCTCTGCCTCTTTCAGTTTTGAATAGAATCAGGAAAGTGATGTTTCAATTTCTGTGGAGTGGTCACTCTGAATCCCAGCACTATCACCTTTGCAGGTGGAAATCTTTATCCAAACCGAAAAAGTTGGGGGGTTGGGGCTTTCAAAATCTCTAAATTTTCAATAACGTTTTAAATACGAATACAATGTGGAGATTAATAAATCATCACAGTATATGACACCGAGTAATAATGAGCAAATACCTACATAATATTTCGCTCATCAGCTGGCTAAGGAAACAATTTCCGCTTCAAGGATTTGGTCGACCATTCCTATTATTCTCAATTGGATTAACTGGAGACCAGGAGCGGGATCCTTGATTTTAATTGGGAGGGACATGATTTTGGGTTTGGGTGAAAAATCTGCCCTATTAAATGAGACAATTAATCATTTAAAACAAATTCAGATCATTGTTCTTGCAGATGCTTTGCGGGATAGGATTCCGACCACGACAGCCGAGAGATGGAAGAGTAGCACGGACCTGGGCTTGACAGGGTTACTATCAGATGATTGGAACAATTACACAAGGAATCTGAACGCGCTGGCGTAGCTCTCCATGAAAACGAGCAAGGCACTCTAGTCTGGTCAGGGGTTGATAATAAAGGTATTTTAGTAGTCAAAAGCGTCTACGAAGCGCTTTTCTCTTTGAATGAAATTCCGGCGTGCAGCAGGTGGGAAAAAAACTTATGGAAATGGCCATTACCACTGAAGATTATTATTTTTTTCTGGCTTGCTCTACACAATAAAATTTTGACGTGGGATCAAATGAAAAGGAGAGGTTGGTTGGGGCCGAGTTTTCGTTGTCTATCAGAAGGCCGAAGACTTAAATGATATCCTCATCGATTGCGTTTTCACCCGATCTGTGTGGGCGAAATGTACACAGGCTTTAAATTTCATCTTTTAGTGGACCGGTACCTCCCTGAACGATTATATGAAGAACTGGGTAATAATTTATCAAGCTCCTAAGCGCGTTCCGGTCTTAATTTGCTGATTCATCTGGAAAGAACGCAACAAAACGCTCTTCGAAGGACATCTTCCCTCGGCCTGGACCGTCACCTCTAAAGTTCTTGGATCACTTAATGTCCCAAATCCAGTTCAAATATCTCCTACAATTAGGCAAAAACCTATTATGATAAAAGCAGGCTACTCAGTTGCCTTTTTTTGATGGAGCTGCAGTCGCTGGAGGAGCAAACTGTGGCGCTGGAGGTGCTATCTTGTCAGTCTACGTTGGTTTCTAAATTGTGGTGAGGGATCAAACACAAAAGCACAATTACTTGGAGCATGGGGTACTATTACTCTCGCCAAGATGTTTTATCTTCATTTTATTCAATTAATGGGGATTCGAGGGTTATAATAGATTGGTTGAATTAGAAAGGAATACTTCAAGTAGTCAGCATTGAATCTTGGAAACACCGCATTAAAGAATTGATTTCAACTTTCCAACGTATTCATTTTTATCATATATTTAGAGAATCAAATAGAGTGACCGATCATATGTCAAATATTGCTCTAACAACAGTAAAAGGGACGCTGACATATTTCACTTGGGACGGTGAGAAAGCAGGGACTAATCTCACTCAGGACATTTTTTTAATTCCTGAGCTCATTCGTCTTTTTTATTCAGGGTTTGATATTTCCTCCTTGGCAAGGGACCTCGGTTTTACTTTTTTCTTCGCCCCATTTCATGATTGATTACATTCAGTGTGAGAGGAGGATAGTCCAAATTCCAGTAAAGAATTGTGTAATCAGGGCCTTTGTTTTTATGTTCTTCTATTTTGTTGGGGAAAGATACTTTTGAACAGACCTTTTTGGTTGGCAAGATCTGCTTTTTTTCCTCAGACGATGTACCAAAAAAATTATTTAATATATTTTTTGTGAAATTTTCTATTTGAAAAGGTAGTGTCAATATGTTGTGTAACTAATATGAAACTTCAGCCACTTTGGTTCGATTCCAGAGTTTTAATTTCCAAGGTTTCGTCAAGAAATATGTTGAAAGATAAAGTGACGATGATAATAAAATATGTGTCATCTCACCATTGATATTTAAACTATAGAGAACGCAGGGAATGAAAGTCTTTGAGGGCGCTCGAATAGTTTGAGATCTTTTTCAAATGGTCTGGTCAAAGAAAGCCTATATTGTTTTGATAAAGTATCATAGTGGAAGAAAAGTGACATTCATTGGTATGCTTGGGAAGTTGTTATGTTATGAACAGAAGTTGTTACAGGTGGAAGATCCATTGGCAGAGGCAACAAAGTACCTACTATTTCTCCCAGAACTTGTCAGCCATTTGGAAACCCATCTGCTTTCCTTTGAACTTAACATAAGAAAGCAAAAGATTCTTCTTGCTTTACAGGATGTTAAGCGACAGCTTAGATTGGATCCAAATGATCCATAGGTTCATCGATGCTTGATACATTTTTTACACTAGGTGGACAATTTTCCCCCAACTCAGACATCAACAAAGAATGCTTCACCATTTTTTTGGATGATTTCTACTCATCCCAAGTGGATTCTATGTTTATCCTAAATTGATTTTATTTTGAAGAAAATTGTTTCTTCAGTTTGTTCTGGATTCTATGTTTATCCTAAATTGATTTTATTTTGAAGAAAAACATTTCTTCAGTTACTTCACAAGTTCCTTCACAATGAAGGTTTTATTTTTTATTTTTTCTATTAAATAAAAAATGAAGCAGTTCAAATTCGCTACAGCCAGTTATAACTACATCAACCTTAACTACCAAAACTACTCACCAAAACAATAAAAAATGAAGCAATTCAAGTGGTTCGCTACAGCCAATTATAATTGCATCAATCTTAACTATCGGAACTACTCACCAAAACAATATAAGTTCCCTACATCCAGTTAGAACTACTCACCAAAACAATAAAAAATGAAGCAGTTCAAGTGGTTCGCTACAGTCAGTTATAACTGCATCAACCTTAACTACCAAAACTACTCACTAAAACAATATAAGTTCGCTACAGCCAATTATAACTACATCAACCTTAACTACCATAACTATTCACCAAAACAATATAAAACATGCAGTAGACAACCAACTAAACAAAGAAAAAACAGTTGATGGGAGAAAAAACTTGGAGAGGTATACTTGGAGTGTAGTGAGGCTTTCCTTTTTAAAATTATCATTCATCATCCATGAGACGAGGATGAGCTTTGTTGGTTCTCATAAGGTGAATAGTTTACTTGTTAGTTTGTTCTATTTATGCAAGTTCTCACCTTGTGTAATAACCACCATCACTCCATTCCATTTGACTCAGAGTTCTTTTTTTCTTTCTCTCTTGGTCTTTCTATTGTAACTTCGTTTTAGAATGACTAAAGGCTAAATACCTGGCCCAAATCTACACAGAGATTTATAAATTCCGAAACTCCAAAAATTGTATGGGGAACACTTTTAATTAAATATCAAAGTGATTTACATTCTAAAACTATTTCTTTATTTGTTTTCTTTTTAAATCTCAACTTTCCTCTTTCTTTTTTTAAATCCAACACTTAAAATTCTAAAAAGAAAATAAAATAAAATAAACTAAATGATCTTTTACTTTTGTAAAATTGTGTATATAACTCCTTTCATTTTGTTTTTATTAGTCAACTTTAGTTCTTTTGTTTACTTTCTTTATTAATTTTATTTGTTTTAGTTCCTTTATTATTTATTACATTCTAACTTTTAAAGAAAATTAAAAATATTGCATCACTACATTGTTAATATAACTTATTTTAATCTCTAAATTAATTTCCTGCTTAATAAACTTTTCTTTTAATTGAGTTAATTTAGCACTAATTTATTTATATTAAGTTTCCATTTGCTTTGCTCTAGTTACTTTCTTACAAAAGAAATACAAAATATTATTAAGTTAGGGTTTTCTTGTACATATTTTCTTTAGTTGTTTAATTTCTTTTAAGTTATTATTTAACTTTGTTATTTAAATTTTATGAACTCATACATAAATGCATAAAAATTAAATATTATAAAAAATACATAGCAAAAGGGAGTTCATGTTTGGACTTTAAGTTAGAGGAGATTTAGCTTAGAGTCTAATGTGTTTTCTTGTTGGGGCTCTAAACCCAGGGTAACATTCTCGTCTCTTCCCACCTAGCCCCACGGTAGGTCGATATGTTGGTGTTAGAGACTCTCTAGTCCCTTGACATCAACAAAATTTTATTGGAATCAATGACAAAGGCCGGTCTGGTGGCTTGTTGTTGGGTTAGAACACTTGATCTTTAAAGGTCAGTCTTGCATTCGAGTTGACATCCTAACATAAGGGTTGGGTATGGTATTTTGGGTTCTGAATGTGTATGGGCCATATTTAGATCTGGAAACCTTTTGGGAAGCTCTGTTTAAGTGATCCCTTTTGAAGGTGGATAACCTCATTATAGGAGGGGATCTTAGTTTATCATTAGGAATGGGAAAATTTTAGGGC
Source organism: Picea mariana (assembly GCA_032191745.1). Lineage (NCBI taxonomy): Eukaryota > Viridiplantae > Streptophyta > Pinopsida > Pinales > Pinaceae > Picea > Picea mariana. The sequence goes on from JASDQU010737664.1 coordinate 177,650, forward strand.
CCTAATGCGAAACCAAATCCTCAGGCCAAGTTTTTCACTCACATGTTAATTGACAACAAGCTTGTGGATATTGACCCTATCAAACTTCTTCCAACTTGGAGGAACAAGAGGCCATGAGTGGACATAGTGGAAAAACGATTAGAGTGGGGCTCAAGAGGACAAGCCGATGTCCATTCAATTTGTAGAAAATGTTAGAAAGGTCAAGAAGGTTGTAACAAAATGGGCTCGGGTAAAGCAAGTAAAAGATGAGGAGGACCTGAAACTTTTGGAGGAGGATCAGTTAAAGTCGACTCATCTCTTGACAAATAGAGGTTTCCTTTTGGATGGAGCGAAAGAAAACCTAAAATCTATGGAGACCAAATATAGAAATCTATTGGCTGAAAGAGAGGCTAGCCGGAGGCAAAAAATTTAGGCGATATGGCTTGCGAACGGTGATGAAACCACAAAATTATTTCAAGCCTATGCGAAAGATAGGAAATATACTAACAGGATATGGAAATTAAGTGACCAGGAGGGAAGGGAGATTTCTTCCTTCGAAGGCCTTTCCCAATTAGGGAAAAATCACTTTCAGATTGTGTACAAGGTTGAAGACAAAGTAAACATTGTGTACATAATGTGGTTGGCGAGTTTCTTCCCAAGATTTGTTGATGAGGAGAGAAACATAGATATTTTTGCAAAAG
>JASDQU010737664.1:294068-314354 GCA_032191745.1 Picea mariana
GACATAAAAAAATGACCACATTTAGATGGGAAAAAAATACTAAAGTCATTTTACACATGATTGTCACTTGATATGTCACTTGATATATGCATTGACATGAAGAGCAACTTGAACATATCTTGCCTAACCATTATTACGTGGACTTTATACCATCACTCGATTCGATCCTTAGAATCAAATGAAGGCCCCATAATTACTATTAACCACGTGAAAATGAACCTTCAAGTGAAGGTGAATCCTAAAGTCGAATCAAAGAAAGGCCCATAATTATTATTAATCATGTGAATGAGGATGAACTTTAATGTGAAAATGAATTTTAAAGTTTATAATTCAGGTTTATCAATCATATAGGTTTAGCGAAAAAGAATTTTATGAGTAGGTATAATCATTAAGAATATATGTTTTTTTAGGTTATATGTTTGAGTTTAGAGTAGAGTAGGGATATGCACATGTTTATAAACTAAATAATCAAATTTGTTTATAAAGGAAGTATTTTATCCCACAAACAAAAAATGTATATATCAATTTAATATTTAGCTAAACTTAATATGACGATAGTGGTGGTGGTGGCTATTAACATCCACTAAGATCAATATTGGTTTATGTGATCTTCAAAAAAGGTAAGGAATTACTTGATTTGCTTTAGAATTTTATTTTTATGCTTGAAAAACTTTAAGAAAAACATTTATAAATCAATATAATTTTGATGAGTTAAAAGGTTAAGAAGGTCAGTATTGTAAAAAATATTTGAAATTGAGATTTAATGTGGGTGTACATGGGACATTCTAAAAAAGTGGTTTTCATCTTCAACCCTCTTAGTGTCATAAAGATGAGAAATTCTTTCAACCCACGGCGTTTTAGGAACTGTCCAACGTTGTGTTTCACTATGGAGCTTGAGTGTGGTATTCTTTATTAATAAAATACAAGATTCATAGTAGAAATTATAATAATAGCAAAATTTACAACAAAAATTRCAAATTATAATAGTAATAGGGAATTTGAAGGAGAACCAAAATACCACAATTAGCAATACATTTACTRATGAAAGCAATCTTCACTTGAACCTCTAGTTGAGTAGAGTTCTAATCACAATATGGTTCACAAGAAATCTCATTACCTTGCTTCTACTTCTTTATATATATTTKTATTTAACTTCCTAGGAACTTTCTAGTAGGGAAAACATTCTAGTAAGYCTTCTTACAATTATTGCTTTCACACTATATMTACTACATGGGMCTTATTTAATAGAGATGACATTAATACAGAGCAACCTATCTATCTACTTAAGTGGGTTAGGGTAGGACTCTAATATGCCCTCCCCTTATAAAGCAATACTATCCTAAAGGYTGGAGATGAGAAAATTGTTGAAGGATCTRTGATGGTTCCCATATGGCATCCTCGGGTTGTGTCCTTTCACTAAATCAATACCTCTTATATAGAGAATTAGCAAATATGCCTCTCTCTTTTGTCAAGGASGGMCTTGGGCTGCAACAAAATGGAACCTTCTTCATCCAGTTCTAGAAAGTGTTGAAGCTTGAATCYGTTAGGAAYGAAATGACAACCTCATRAGGATGTAAATCCCCCTATGTTTTTATAGARGTGGTACTCCTCTTTATATTTTCTTGAAATTTTTAAAATATTCAAAATGTGGGACTTGACAGAAGTTTGTTATGATAATTCAAAGAAACAGAAATATTACGATAAAGTAAAAGAAAATTGTTTTTGTTTTATTTTTAAAGAAAGTTACTGAGAAAGGACTAGAAATCACACATTTAAAGCAGATAAGCAAAATTTCCTCACATCTATCATAGTTTGGGATAAAGATTTCTGATCACATAAAATAAAAAGGAAGATCTGCATGCATAAGAGAACTTTAATAGAGTGGACACAAGGGTAGGTCAAATAAAGATAATGATAGATCAACCTCAAATACTTTGTATTCTGAAAACAAGGTTACAAAGCACAGTCGAGATTGTTATCGAAATAGATCTTTGGAATTTCAAAAAATATATAGTCTATTACATATTCTTGAAATTGTAAATGTGTTTGTCTTAAAGACTGGGATTGGGGCTCCCGCGGACCATAAAAAAAATAAATGCAAGAAATAAGCTTTTTAGAGAGAAGACGGTGGGAGGTAGAAGAATCAGCAAGACCTGGTAAGAAGAAGAAAGGAGTTATCAATCTTTGGTTAAACCTTTATAGTGAAAGAGGTGGAGTAACTGGATGAAGGACTTGATAAAGAAAAGAAAAATGTGATAGACATAAACTTACAATGATGGTCACTCATGTGTTCATTTGTTCGTTGATGTCCTTTTATCGTTTTCATTGACGGTTACATGAATCGTCTCAATTGCTTCTTGCCCTTCATTTGTTAGCTTGTTGATAGCCTTCTTGAACCATTCTTCGATGTAACTTTTCATAGGTTCCATGTTGATTTCATGTCGTATTTTAATATTGAACAACTCACCCTACAAGTCACGGAGATCAATGGAAATTCCATGTAATATTTCTTCAATATCCTATTTTTTTACGGAATAATCTACAAGCCAGTTATCTATGGCGTTCTCATCATATTCAATTATGCCATAGAATTTTTCAATTGACAATCCTTTAAAAATATCAACATGATCATCGAACTATTGTTTTGTTAGGAACAACGAGTAGAGGATCAACTTGGGATCTTGGACCGTATTAGTGATTCCGGCTAGGTCCACCTCTGTGAGTCTTTTGAATAGATCTTCTCTCCTTGTTATGGCTTGGTTGCATGCCTGAACGATGTTGTTCAAGTTCTTTATTTTCTCTTTCCAACAGAAATTCAACTGCTTGATCCGGCTTGGAGAGGGAAGGTCCTCCTCTCTTCTCTTCAACTCTAACATGTTGGAAACTTTAATACCAAAGGGTACCACAGCATCAAGGTAGAAACCTTCTTCATTTTTTAGGTTGGCCTGTAGATATTCAAGGAAGGCATGCACCCTCGAGCCAAAAGAAATCATTCTTTTTGAAATTTCCCAAGCTTATGTAATCAAGGCCATTCTTTTCTTGATATTATTCTCCACATAAGTCCTGGATGATGTGAGTAAGCTTGAGGATCCTCTTATTTTGGTTGTGGGCGTGGCGGGTCCAACAATTGCCAAAGGGATAGCAAGGAGTGGAAGAGGTATCAAAGTCTCTTCAAGTTCCTTAATCATTTCCTTTAATTTTGTATTTTCAGCTTCGAGGCAACCAATGGAATCGTCCAATGAATCGCCAGTTTCTTTATGAATTCTGGAAATTTGGGAAGGCTGCATATTTACTAGGTTAAACTCTAAACGAGATTTTCTTGTTTTATTCTTCACAACACTCTTCTGAATAATTAATTTTTTAGACTCATTGTCAAAAACAACACTCTGAAACACAAATGATTCTTCTTCATCAAATATCTCATTTTCAACAATTTCCAACGACTAATTTTGGTGGGTTGCGCCTCATGGCTGATCAATGTTAGGAAACATCTTCTCAATGTCAGCCTCGAGCTCCATATATTTTAGGGAAAAGATATTGATGTCACTTTCAGTGTGATGGTCTTCTTCCTCTTGTACAATATTCTTCCTCTTCTTCCTCAGAGGAGTTTATGTGAGCTTTCAATTTTTTCTGGAGGGGGGTTCTTATCTCCTCCTCCGCCTGAACCATTGTTGGTTACCTTCTTATGTGGGTGGGTTGTCGGAGCACTGCTCTGAGGGGTTGTAGTATTAGGATTGACATTTGGGGGTTGGGCACTCTTCTCAATGGGACCTTTTACTCTATGTTTATACAGTTCATTTGCACTCAGTACAGTCTCTAAGTCGCCAACAGTGTGGGTAGGGCTTCCCAGGTGATTGTCTTTTTTTTCTACTAGAACGGTGTGGATAAATGAATTTCTAAAACCCACTATTAACATATGTTCCACAAAGATTCCGTTGGGGTCAAACCCTCTAATATTTTCAGCATACTTGAGGTTCAAGTTGTGGAAGTGGTTTGCAAATTCATCAATTTTGTTCATACTTCTAAACACAAAATCCCCAACTTTCCAAGGCAAAGGAATGAATTGATTTTTTCGTTTTTCATGAAAAAAGTGCAACCAAAAGTCATATTGCCTTGCAACTTTTGTAACAAACATTATGTTTGATATATGGCATGGTAGAAAGGAAGGATTTTCCTTGGAGTTGAAAATCCTGATGACATTGTAATTCTTCATTTGTTCCAAAGTCCCCTTTCTATCCAGGAATTTACTAGCTTGAGCAGATATTCTTGGGGTATCTCGTCCAAACAAAAACTCTTTGAGAACCGAGACAAAGTCATTGAAAAATTCATAAAAATGCAGGGAAGCTTTCTGCCTCCATAACGCTTGGTACCAAAAGGTCACAGGGTCAAATTCACAATGCACCTTCTTGCATATAGACAATAAATTCTTGTCTATATGCACCTTCTTGCAAAAACCAAATAAGAAGACATAAATAATTTCTTATCCTTTTGTATTGAGACAATTGGGAAGAGATTTCAATGGAAATCAACTTCCCCCAATTAAAAATGCCATGCTCCTTGATAGTAAAGTATAAGATGTAAAGAATCATACAGGGAACACTGGGAGTATTTTCTTGGCCCGTAACTCTACTAAATAACCAGGCAATTTCCCGAAATGGTTTTTTGAAAAGGATGACCTGTAATCTGGTAATATATTCAAGGATGGTCGTGGGGTTCTCCAGGAATTCAAGTAAAATATCCAGGCCATTGTCATGTTTTTTCAAGAAGTCTCTGCAATCTTCAACTTTGAAGGTGAGTGTTGGATTTGGGAGTTTCAACATTTTACGGAATACTTGCAGCGAAAGAATGACGGGAGAATGGTCCTGGAGTGGAATCATCCATTGGCTCGATATGTATCTCTTGGCACACCAAGCAACCAATTATAGATGTTCAAATTACTTCCTTTTGAGTAGAAGGGGATGAATAATAAGAGTATGCTCTAGTGATCCGAAAAGATCTTTTAAATGGCAATGGTTGAGTTATTATGCATGTGTTTATTAACCATTTAGGAAGTTGAATGAAAGAGGAAGAATTATAGAAGAAACATCACAACCATATGCATATATACAGATCTAAAATAAAGCAAGAAGAAAAAAAAACCATAGAACACCAAAGTGATAATGGAGTTCGGCAATCTCGCCTACGTCTTCGGGCATTTGTCTCAGTGGGTGAGGCTTTCTTATTTCTATTCAAAGATTTAAAATGGCATCATAACAATGCCAAAAGGTTACAAAAACTAATCTAGTCTTGTTCTACTAGATCTCTAGAACCCAACAAAAGAAACGGCACTGAAATTGGATGACCAGAGCTCCCATAAATGGCCCACAAAGGTGCGCTCCTCAACAGCTTCCCTGCATAAAAATGGCTTTGGCTTGGAAAATATCCAGCATAAACCTGCTCTGAATGTCCCCAATGGCTCCAAGAAGCCCTAGTTTATATAGATCTAAAGTTGGTAACCATCTCCCAACTTCCCCCCAATATCTGGCCTCAAAAAGGGCCCAATATCCCCCAATATTGGCCAAAAATCTCCAAAACTGCTCCAAAAATCATTGAAAATCATGTTATATGGTTTAGAAACCACTTTTGCAAATAAATTCAAGGCATAGCCCCTAACTCGTTGGCCCCTAGTCGTATGGTATTCTGCCATGTGGCCTAGAGTTGGTGCTTAGTGTGCTTCCCCCCCTCCATTACAGGCTCCTGGTCGCATGCTAGAAGGCCATATGGACCTCGGGATAGGCTCCACGCGCAATTGGTTTGTTGTAGCCCTCAAAAATAAGCCGGTGGTTACGCCCCTAGTCGACGGGCTAGCTCAATCGACCGGGGCTAACCCTTTTACTTCCACGCTAACTGAATACAGGTTGGGTCATATGGAGGGGCAAGTTGTATAGCCTGAAACCGAGGGATAAACCCATAACACTCGCGTCAAGTGTCAAAGGGATGGACCGTGGTTATATGCAAGTGTTTAAACCAATGGTTGGGGCCTAGCCCCAACCCTTTCCATGCCCAACCAAACCTTTAACAAAGTTTAAAACAATATGGAAATGTATAGTGGTAAGAACCACTATATAGGCTCGTTGGTGCCCAGCCTATGTGAAAGCTCTACGCCTCTGCCTGAGGTTGTGAGGTCGAGTCCCCGCGAGTCATAAAATTTTTGCAACCATCGACCATCAAAGGGATGCCACGTGTCACCTTTCCATTCGTTCGAATATGCCACGTGTCAATCAACCAATAAATGCCAAGTGACCACGTCAGCAACCGCTGCCACATCATCACTCCTGTCGCATGTTCGTACCTGCCACATCATCAACATGGATGTGCCACATGTCACCCTTATAGTGGTGACATGTGTCATTCCCGGATTGGTCCACCTGTCACATCAAATACCCAGTCAGCCTCTGTCCACGTCAGTGTCATGTACTCTGCCACATCAGTTGTACGGTCATATGGCATGTACAGTCAGCTGCCACATGGCACTATACAAACTGTACGGACTGTACATCCATCATTTTTTTTGCCTGTTTGGCCAAATGAACATATCGCAATATCTAGATCATATGACGTATGCTTGAGCCCGTTCAAGTTGAGTTGGGTTTGTATCGATGAGGCCTACGCACACGTCCATTTTGAAGCCATTCTGAGAACTTTGATTTTTAGGCCTTTCTGAGCCCCATCAAGCTCCTGGATCCAATTCTGGATCACACCTCCCCACTAAGGACCTTTTGGTCCCCAAAAGGTTATTGACCAATCATCAAGCTTGGGATAGGCCACCCAGCTTGTTCTCTATCTTTGAAATATGTCATGTGCACATGTCTCATTAAGATCAACTATAACACAGTCATGATAACTGACAGCATATTGTTAGCCATTTGTACCATGTCACATTTTACTGAAGCTACTATCATCCATGTAGACAACATTACTAATGATAGCATCAAAAATATGACTGCAAATGAGCTGATATGTTTGTAATATTTGCACAACATTAGTTTATCTTGAAGGAAAGTGTGATCGATTTTCCATTCTACAATCATCTCATGTTCTTGCTTAAGATCTATTACTTGATTTGAAAAAATTATAGGTGTGTTGATTGCTTGAGCCGCCTTTCTTAATTGTTCCATTGTTTGACGAGTTTTATTTTCCTTTACATGATGAGAATGAACCACATATTCTTGACCTTCTTTGGTTAAATGATATTGATTCTTTGTCATGTAGAAGATTGTTTTACAATCATACAAGTATGGACTACCTAAGACCATTCCACATTCACTTAGTGGCACCACATCACATGTTACCTCGTCCACAAACTTAGATGAAATTGCAAATTTTAATGTACATTGCTTGGTTATGTGCATTTGATGATTGTTGTTTATCCATTTAAGTGTGTAAGGCTTATGATGTATCTATGCTTTTAATCCCAACTGCTTAACCAATTCCTCTAAAATTAAGTTAGATTGAGATCCACTATCTATCAATGTGTCAACCTTAGTGTGCATCATGATGACCCTTATGTGAAACAAGTTACTTCTACAATCAAATCCTTCACCAATTTTACATGTCATACCAACCAATGAGATTTTAGATTCATCACCTGAATCCGATCCCAAGTCGGTGGTTCGTGTTGCTGCTGCAACTGTTTGCCTCCCCTTCTTTTCCTTGAACCACTTCAGTCTCTTCTCAGGATGCAATTGCCAACAATGGTCCTCATCATGCCCCTCTTTATTGCAATGCTTGTAAGAGGGATTCTCTTCCTTTCTTGCCACTAAATTTGCCTTCTTTCCATGCCACTTCCTTTTGTCCTCTTTCCTTGAAGACGATTCCCCTAATACACCAACACTTGTTTTCCCTACTTCAATGTATGTCACTTGAACATAAACCTCATCAAGATTAGTAGGTCCAAACATGAATACAATATTTCGAATATGTGCAGGTAAACCTCCTATATACTTCATAAGATTTTTTTGGGTATGTAAAGGAATATCTAACATCAATGCCATTTTACGAAAGCCATCTATGTATCCTTGCACTATTTATCCTTTTCTTAGTTTTAAATCTTGCCATTCAATTAACGCTTTCTCTTTATAACCCAAAGGATAGAATTTCTTTCTAAGTGCAGAAATAAAACTTTGCCATGATGGAAATACATTACCAACTTGTTGCATGTCATTTTGCAACTTGCTTTGCCACCATATGAGTGTTGTGCCAGCAAGTATAAGAGATGCCAACTTGATCTAATTTGCCTCATCCTTGATCTGTTGGACACTACAATAAACCTCCATCTGTATGACCCAATTTTCAAGTCTCTCTGCATTAAATTCACCATCATATATAGGTAATTCAAATTTCACATAAAGTTTTAATAAAAGCATTGTGTTCTTATGTTTATGAACATGTTTCTTTGCCATGCTTTTAAAGCTTGAAATTGAAGAAGAAGAAGGAGGTGAAGATGGAGGTGAAGGAGGAATTTGAGGAGAATCTTCTCCTTCTTCACTTTTTCCCTTTGAACATTCACCAAGATCTGGTCTCTTTCGTTCCAAGTAATCCTCATGCAAAACCTTCATCATCTCCGACATGGCGAAGAAATTTTTTTGAAATTATTTCTCATCCTGAGAAAGTCCCTCTTCCAATGCCATCTTCTCGCTTTGAGAAGTTCTCTTTCTCAATCCAATCAATGGATTCTCTTCAACAAGATCGCCTTCACCATGAAGTAGCTTTTCCCTGGTTAACATGCAAAACTCAAATCCAAATGTCAACTAGCTCTGATACCACTTGATCTGAAAAGATCTTTTAAATGACAATGGTTGAGTTATTATGCATGTGTTTATCAACCATTTAGGAAGCTTAATGAAAGAGGAAGAATTATAGAAGAAACATCACAGACATATGAACATATATAGATTTGAAATAAAGCAAGAAGAACAACAAACCGTAGAACACCGAAGTGATAAAGGAGTTCGACAATCTCGCCTACGTCTCTGGGCCTTTGTCTCAGTGGGTGAGGATTTCTTGTTTTTGTTAAAAGATTTAAAATAGCATCATAACAGTGCAAAAAGGTTACAAAAACTGTTCTGATCTTTTTCTACGAGATCTCTAGAACCCAACAAAAGAAACGGCACTAAAATCGGATGACCGAAGCTCCCAGAAATGGCCCACAAAGGTACGCTCCTCAACAGCTTCCCTGCATAAAAATGGCTTTGGCTTAGAAAATCTTCAAAATAAACCTGATCTGAATGTCCCCCATGGCTCCAAGAAGCCCTAGCTTATATAGATCTGAAGTTGGTAACCATCTCCCAACTTCTCCCCAAGATATGGCCTCAAAAAGGGCCCAATATCCCCTAATATTGGCCAAAAATATCCAAACCTGCTCCAAAAATCATTGAAAATCATATTATTAAAAACCACTTTTGCACATAAATTCAGGGCGCAACCCCTAAATCGTTGGCCCCTGGTCATATGGGATTCCACCATGTGGCCTAGCGTTGGTGCTTAGTGCACTACCCCCTCTCCATTATAGGCTTCTGGTCACATGCTTGAAGGCCATATGGCCCTCAGGCTAGGCTCCACGCGCAATTGGTTTGTTGTATCCCTCGAAAATAAGCCAGTGGTTACGCCCTTGGTCAGTGGGCTAGCCTGACCCACCGGGGCTAACCCCTTTACTTTCACGCTAACTGAATACAAGACGGGTCATATGGAGAGCAAGTTGTATAGCCCGAAACTGGGGGCTAACCCATAGCACTCACGCCAAGTGTCAAAGGGATGGACCGAGGTTATATGCAAGTGTTTATACCAACGGCTGGGGCCTAGCCCCAACCCTTTCCACACCTAACCGAACCTTTAACAAAGTTTAAAACAATATGGAAATGTATAGTGGTAAGAACCACTATATATGTGGATTGATGCCCAACCTATGTGAAGGCTCTACGCCCCTGCCTGAGGTCACAAGGTTGACTCCCCGAGAGTCATAAAATTTTTGCAACCATCGACCATTAAAGGGGTGCCACATGGCACCTTCCCATTCATTCGAATATGCCACGTGTCAATCAACCAATAAATGTCAAGTGACCACATCAGCAACCACTACCACATTAGCACTCCTGCCACGTGTCTGTACCTTCCACGTCAGCAACCACTGCCACGTGTTCGTACCTGCCACATCATCAACACGTATGTGCCACGTGTCACCCTTACAGTGGTGACACATGTCACACCTGGATTGGTCCACCTGTCACATCAACTATCGATTCATCCTCTATCCACATACTCTCCCACATCAGTTGTACAATCATACGGCCTATACAGTGAACTGCCATGTGGCACTGTACGGATTGTACAATTATCATTGTTTTTACATGTTTGGCCAAATCAACATATTGCGATATCTGGAGCATATGAAGTCTGTTTGAGCCCGTTCAAGTTGCATTAGGTTCATTTTGATGAGGCCTACGCACACGTCTGTTTTGAAGACATTCTGAGAAATTTGATTTTTAGGCCTTTCTGAGCCCCATCAAGCTCGTGGATCCAATTCTGGATCATCTAGACCACTGAAAATTATGATCCTCTTGCCCAAAAATGTTCAAAATATCTCCACAGAATTGTTGTTGAGTTGTTGTTGTCATAATTTGACTAGAGTGTTCTTTTGATCCAGATAATATTAGAAACGAGTGTTTGAGAGATAATATATAATCTTCCACAAATCACACTTTAATGTGGTTTAATGAGGAAATTCCTCGAGCCCTCCACCTATTAATGGAAATATTTACGGGACCTGCATGATGATTTATTAGCATTAAACCATACTAAATGCATCTTGGGAATAGCACGAAGGTGGCGGGGACGGACAAAAGCAAATAGCATTTGGGATTTTTGTGAACCCGGGAATCCGCCAACCCGTCGTTGAAAAGGGTTAAGAATTGGCTAAGTGTTGTAATGTGGTCGGTCGAACTGATCATAGGAGGGATGATATACTTAGGAGCTCAGGAATCAAATGGCAAAAATGTATATGGCGGATCATTCAGGTACAAAATGTAGTTCACGGAACAAGGGATATGAAAGCTTGAAACCCGCCAACTCAGGAACCCGCAACTACAAAAAATGGTTAAGTATAGAATAATGTGGTGGTCGGTCGAACTCATGATGTGAGGGTGTGGATGGACATGAGGATCCGCGAGTCCACCAACCCGCGAACCTGTCGTTTTGGAAAAACAACTAAGTATAAGACCTAGAAAGGGAGAATAGAAGGGAAAAAAGAAAAGGGGAATTAGGGTAAGTATAGAAGAGGGAAAAGAAAAGGACACAAGGAGTTGGGAAAATAGATAAGGGGAGGGAAATTATGGAAGTAGGAAATGATCTCAACAACTGACTTGAACTGTGGGATGATAACCCCATGTCGGTCGTCAAGAATCCAGATCCTTTCATGACTAGGTGCTTCCGCCCATTGGGCTATGGAGTCAGAGTAAGAATATACAAACTAAAAAAATAAAAATATGTACATTGAGAATGAGAAAGTCTTAAGAGAAGAAACCTTTTAAATGTTTCCCATTGACAGGCAGCATGAGTCTTTTACCCTTCATGTCTTGGGGCATATAGGAGTTAAAACCCAAGATCTTCTTCACGACATATGGTCTGATCCAGAGTGCTTTGCAATTTGTATGCATGGACGGTTTCTCCTTGGCCTTATTCCAAAGTAGCACCAACTCTCCCTTCTGGAAATTATTTACAATTGTGCTCTGATCAAAATATCTTTTGACTCTTTGTTGCCTCTAAGAATTTTGATTCAGGGCTTTGCTTCGTTCTTCTTACAACTTCAACAACTGATTGATTCTCCTTTGGATGGGAGAACTATCTTCTGTATCTTCAGTATTGACCACAGAAATCAATGCATTGAACTCGAGACTAATAGGCAGTTTCTCTTCTTTCCCATAGACCAATAGATATGTAGACATCTCGGTGCTATCCTTCGGAGTTGTACTTCTTTCCCATAATGCATCTGTCATCTTTAGATGCCAATTCCTTTGATTCTTGTCAATGGTTTTCTTCAGTATCTGAACAAGTGTTTTGTTTGTGGATTCAGTGAGGACATTTCCTTAAGGATAATGATTTGATGATTGACCCATGATGATTCCATATTCTCCGCAAAACTCTGAAAACTTCGACCTGATGAAGATTGAACCATTGTCTGTGATAAATTTATCTGGGACACCAAATCTTGACAAAATATTTTCTTTGAGGAATTTAAATAGCTCTTCAACACAAGCCTTCTTTAATGCCACCGCTTCCAACCATTTCGTGAAGTAATTAGTAGCTGTGAGAATATATATGTGCCCCTTGCTAGACTTCCAATTAATTGGCCCGACAACATCAAATCCCCATTGGGAGAACAATTGTTCTACAATTATGGGTTGCAAAGGCATCGCAGATCTCTTAATTTTTCCTGAAAATTGCTATTATGAAAAATAGTTCCTTATCGTGGCATACGAGTCTCTAAAAATCAATGGCCAATAGAATCATGCTCTTATTATCTTGTGGGTGGTTGTAGTAGGTGCAAAGTGCCCACCGCATATTCCCTCATGGAATTCTCTTATTAGTTCTTGGGATTGATTTTCATCAATGCATCTCAGTAGTATACCATCATAATTTCTTCTGAATAGTATGTCAGCAATCAACACGTATTGATTTTCCTTCATCTTTAGTGTTCTTCGCTCCTTGGGGTTCATGGTGATGGGAAATTTCCTAGACCTTAAGTAGAATATAATATCTCTGTACCATTTTGAATCAACTAATGGTTCCCCGACTGAAATTGAAATCATTCCATTGACCAAATCCCCATTCGTGAAGAGCTTACATATACCTTTTCCTTTGATAGCTTTTAAAGGTTTAATCTCAATATCATATTCTTGTATCTTTGCCAACTAGTTAGCCCATTTTCCTTCTCTCAATTGTTGATTGAGAAGCATCTTCACTAGTGATGAGGGAACATAACAAATAACATGGGAGTTCAATATGTACATGCGAAAGTGTGCTATTACTTTTACAAGGTCCAAGGCCTACTTCTCCAATTCTGAATATCTCAACTCATAGTCATGTAGGGTTTTTCTCATGAAACTTATTGGGAGTTCTTCTCCTTTGATATTCTTTTGAGTAAGAACGGATGCAACGACTGTCTCTGTAGCAAATGAGTAGATGATGAAATATCTTTGAAAGTCTAGGCTAATGAAGACATGAGTAGTGGTGATTGCTCCTTTGATATTATTGAACGCCTCTTGAGTGTCCTCTATCCATTCGAACCTCTGCTCCTTTTTCAGCAACAAATTTATCAGCTTCACGATACTTTCATAATCGGGAACAAATCTTCGCACAAAATTTATCTTGCCAAAAAATGATTGGACTCCCTTCTTGGATGTCGAGGGGTTGAGCTCGTTTATTTCTTTAATTATTTATAGATCTATGTAAATCCATTCCTTGCATATAATATGGCCCAACAATTTTCCTTGAGTCACAGCGAACAAGGATTTCTTTGGATTCATAGAAACACCATATAATCTACATCTTTCAAAAACCTTTCTCAAATGATGGATATGATCCTTCCTTTTCTATGAATTCACTGTCAAGTCATCTTTATAGTCTTCCATAAACTTTCTTATCAACTCTTTGAGTACATCATCCATGGCCCTTTGGAATGTAGCCCCGGTGTTCTTCAAACCAAAGAGAATTATAACATATGCTTATGTCTCCCAAGGTGTCATAAATGTTGTCTTTGCCTTGTCTTCTTCAGCTACCAAGACCTGGTTATATCCCAAAAACCCATCCAACATGGACATACAGGTCGATCCAGTAACTTGTTGGAGAAGGAACTCCATATTAGGCAAAGGAAAGTTATCCTTTATGCTCTCTTTGTTAAGGTCTCTGAAGTCGACACACATCTGGATTTCCCCAGTCTTTTTTCTTACAATTACAGGATTTTAAAGCCATCCTGAGTGTCTAATGGGATAAATTATTCCTGCCTTCTTCAATTTCTCCAACTCAAGCTTTACTAGAGGTTTCATCTTGGGATTCATTATCCTTATATTTTTCTTCACTAGATTGGCTCCTTCCCTAAAAGGAATGATGTGTTGGAATATAGTCTTATCATAAGCTTTTAAATCATCATAGGTCCAAGAGAACACATCGATGTATTCTTTGAACAAGGCAACATATTGATCTACTTCCTCATTGGTGCAATCAACTCCCAAGTTGACATACTTCAAGGAACTGTCAGTTCCAATATTGACTTTTCTTATTTCTTGTACCTTTCGAACTGAAACTTATTCGAGGAGATTCTTAGCATGGTAATCTTTCGTGAAAAGAGATTCGGATTCTAAACAATCTTTAGGGAAATTAGACGAGTGATCGTCCTCCTCCTCATCGTCATCTAACAAAAAAAAATCCAGTTGTTCATCATTCTCAAACACTTGTAAGTACTCAAGGTTATCGGGCATGGACGGTCAGAAAGCTCTTTCTACTTGGAAAGACTTTTTTCTTTGGGTATCATCGGGATTTGACAATGAGGCCGCCAAGGCTAGTGAATTTGCCTTGTGATTCTTATCCCTTGGAATAAAAGAAATGTTGAAGGAACTGAAAGATTCCATCAATTAGTTAACCCTTTTAAAATATAACTTAAGTCTTTACTTTTTGATTTTATACCTCTGATTCACCTGATTGATGACCAACTCTGAGTCTCCAGTTACAATTAGATGTTCTATTTTCATCTCATGTGCAAGGATCATTCCCT
The DNA here is from genome assembly GCA_032191745.1 of Picea mariana. Taxonomy (NCBI): domain Eukaryota; kingdom Viridiplantae; phylum Streptophyta; class Pinopsida; order Pinales; family Pinaceae; genus Picea; species Picea mariana. The sequence goes on from JASDQU010737664.1 coordinate 308,872, forward strand.
GAATCAAAGATTCATATGTTACCTTGTTATTGGTGCATGAAAACTCTAGTCTAATAGCATGTGGATGCATAATCTTACTTGGACTCATAAGAAAAATTCCAACTCCATTTCTAGAGTTTGAACAAGCTCCATCAAAGGACATCCTCCAGTGCCCCTCAAACAGATACTCTTTATTCTCCATGTTTTGCAATTGCTCCAGATTTGCATTATGCTCTATGTCTAGGATAGTGTAGTTTCCAATTATGGCATCTATATAATCCTCCATCAATTCATTGTCCTTATTTTTAAAAGAGAAGGGTTTTCTAGGTTCACGGGGCACTTTAATCATTGTTCCTTATTTTCCTAGCAGCATCATACAACTTCCATTGTTCATTATATATCCTCCAATCATATATTTCCAGTCTCTTCTTAGCACAACTCCATATGGTGGAGGAAGGTCTACCACAATAATATTGAAAACTGTAATGATATGGGGGAATGTTGTAATCCAAGCATAAAAGTCCTTGATTTCTCCATAAGCTGGCACTTTTCTAGAATCAATTGCATATATACTTTCACCGTCTCATAATACTTGATGAAACTCATGCCCAATGCCTCCATGACCGCCAATGGCATGATATTGTTCGTCTCAATGTCAACTAAACAATTATGCACTGCAACATCATGATTTTCAATAGAAATGTAAAAGGGAGGAATTTTACCTCTCATCTTGGAAGTCGACTAGCCAGGGGTTTGTTTAGGACTGGTAACGACAATTTTTTATCGTTTAGATGGATCATCCAACAACTTAAAAATATTATCTCTTTGTTGTGGAATCTTCACCACTTCTATAAAGGGCAGGGTTATCCTTAATTTATTCAAATCTTCTACAACATTATATGTCATTTGAGTGGAGTTTGACGACATGTGTTGCCTTTTACTCCCAACGCAATCCGTCACTTTCTCATTTGTTTTTTCCTTTTCTTTTTCTTTTTGGTTCTCTTTATTAGAGTCGCCTTTATTTATTGGTCTATTTACAAACCCTCTTGTTTGGGCAACATTTTCTTGCGAGTTGGGATCGTTGTCACCCTCTTCAAATATATACATGGATGTCTTGCATCCATCCATCTGTACATTTTCAGAGCTCTCATCAGGTGAGTAATAATTCTCTTGTTCAATTAATTGCTCATCATAGAAATCATCGATAACAACTGCATTTGGAGTAGGATGCCGGGGAACCCTTAGTCTTTGTGGGTTAACCGTGTTTTCAAACCTCACCTTGTTTTCTTGGGGAGGGTTCCTCCTTTGCTCCGGGATTGGCATTCTTGGATTTGGCATGTAATTATCCCCTCTTGTTAGTCTGGTTATATCGTTCTGCATTTGTTTGATGGTTCTATTCATTTGTGCAATTTCGATTCGTTGCTTAGTTTCTTGTGTCGCCACAGGATCAACCTTTACATCAGGTATGGTTCCCTTGAAAAATCCTCCTCCAATCGCTTAGTTTTGAGTCAATTGAGGCTTGAATTCTTCGTTCTTTCTTGAAATGGAAGCTCCTTGTTTATCAATATTTAATCCTCCCAGCTGCCTTTGTACTCTTACCAGTATAATGCTGGGGTCGGCGCCCGTTTCAATTATAATTTCTTCCATCTCATTGGCTTTAGTCATTGCCTCTTCCAAAGTATCCATTTGGGATGTTCTAATAGTATATTTTACATTTGGGGGCATTGCATTCTTATAACAACCAAGTATGACTGGGTCATTTGGTATTTTATCTCTTGGGATCCTACTCAAGGTTTTATTGAACATGAGATTAAAATCTTGTATCCTTTCATTCTTCCTTAAACAATCTGGGTGAAATCTGTGAGAAGGGTATGATAAGCAATTGGAGTGGAAAACATAGTCATGAACATAGCTTCAAGGTCATTAAATGAGCGAATGGATCTACTGGGAAAAGTTGTATACCATTCATACACTCTTCCTGATAAGTTTTGTAGAAACAACCTTACCATGACATCGTCATGCTCAACATGGTGAAAATCACAAACATCAAGAAATAAGTGCAAATGCCTCTTTGCATCGATTGTTGTCTCCAAAAAATTCCTTTAAGGTGCCCTTAGGGAGAACAGGAAGATCATGTTTCTCACCTATAAGATTTAGAGGGGAATCTCTTACCCTCCTTCGATTTTCAAATCCCGGGTTTCCCTGATTTCTTGCAGCATCTCTTCCACCTCCTTGTCTCTCCTCGTGATGATTGTTTCAAGCTTTTTTGTTTCTTTCTTCCATGTCTGGGGAGATTTCAGGTCTAGAATTTTCACTTATAATAATAGAGAGTTGATTTCTTTTACTTCTTGTAATGGTTCCCTTGTATTCGTCCAGCTTCAATCCCGACCTTGTTCTTGTGTTGCTCTAGATAGCCTCTGATTTATTCGGTCTCATCGTTCCTCTCTCCTCTGTCTTCGAAGGATTTCTCTTTCTTCTTCTTGGACTCATATCTACCAGGCCTCTTCTAACTCTTCTCAAGTTTGGGCTGTTTTTATTACCATATTGTACAACTAGTGTAGAATGCTTCATTGATTATTCAATCCAATTTCCAAATGGGGTTGATTACCCTGGGGTAAAGTCATATATTCTTTCACAAACACTAGGTCAGGTTCCGAATTTTTAGTTCATCTCCCTAGTATGGTCACCAAAATTGTTTACGTTTGAATCCATTAGGACCAAAACAAAAACCTCACAATGATGTGAATCCCCCTGCAATTTTATAGAGGTGGTACTCCTCTTTAGATTTTATTGAGATTTTTAAAATATTCAAAATTTGGGACTTGACAGAAGTTCGCTATGGTAATTCAAAGAAACAGAAATATTACAATAAAGTAAAAGAAAAATGTTTTTGTTTTCTTTTTAAAGAAAGTTCCTAAGAAAGGACTAGGAATCACACATTTAAAGCAGATAAACAAAATTTCCTCACATTCATCATAGTTTGGGATAAAGATTTCTAATCACATAAAATAAAAAGTAAGATGATCCGCATTCGTAAGAGAACTTTAACAGAGTGGACACATGGGCAGCTCAAATAAAGATAATGATAGATCAATCTCAAATGCTTTATATTCTAAAAACAGGGTTATAAAGCATAGTCGAGATTGTTCCCAAAATAGTTCTCTTGGAATTTCAAAATATAGATAGTCTATTACATATTCTTGAAATTGTAAATGTGCTTGTCTTAAAGATTGGGATTGGACCTCCCGCGGACCATAAAGAAAATAAATACAATAAATAAGATTTTTAGAGAGAAGATGGTGGGCGGTAGAAGAATCAGCAAGACCTAGTAAGAAGAAAAAAGGAGTTATCAGTCTTCAGTTAAACCTTTCTAGTGAAAGACGTGGAGTAACTGGATGAAGGACTTGATAAAGAAAAGAAAAATGTGATCAGCATAAAATTACTATGATGGTTGCTCATGTGTTCATTTGCTCGTTGATGTCCTTTTATCGTTTTCATTGACGATTACATGAACTGTCTCAATTGCTTCTTTCCTTTAATTTGTCAGTTTGTCGATAGCTTTCTTGAACCATTCTTAGATGTAACTTTTCATAGGTGCCATGTTGATTTCATGCCAGATTTTAATATTGAACAACTCACCCTCCAAGTCAAGGAGATCAATGGAAATGCCATGTAATATTTTTTCAATATCCTGATATTTTATGAAATAATATACTAGTCAGTTATCTATGGTGCTCTCATCATATTCAATTATGCCATAGAAATTTTCAATTGACGATCCTTTAAAAATCTCAACTTGTTCATCGAACTGTTATTTTGTTAGAAACAAAGAGTTGAGGATCAACTTGAGATCTTGGACCTCGTTAGTGCTTCTGGCTAGGTCCACCTACATGAGTCTTTTGAATAGCTCTTCTCTCTTTGTTATGGCTTGGTTGAACATGTGAACGATGTTGTTCAAGTTATTTATTTTCTCTTTCCAGCAGGGATTCAACTGCTTGATCCAACTTGGAGAGGGAAGGTCCTCCTCTCTTCTCTTCAACTCTAAAATGTTGGAAAATTTAATACCAAAGGGTACCATGGCATCAAGGTAGAAACCTTCTTCATTTTTCAGGTTGTCTTGTAGATATTCAAGGAAGGCATGCGCCCTCGAGCCAAAATAAATCATGCTTTTTAAAATTTCCCAAGCTTCTGTAATCAACGCCATTCTTTTCTTGATATTATTCTCCACATAACTCATGGATGATGTGGGTAAGCTTAAGGATCCTCTTATTTTGGTTGCGGGCATGGTCGGTCCAAAAATCGCCAAAGGGATGGAAAGGAGTGGAAGAGGCATCAAAGTCTCTTCAAGTTCCTTAATCCTTTCCTTTAACTTTATCTTTTATACTTCGAGACCACCAATGGAATCGCCCAATGCATCGCCATTTGCATTATGAATTCTGGAAATTTGGGAAGGCCACATCTTTCTTAGGTTAACCTCTGAACGAGATTTCCCCCTTTTATTCTTCACATCACTCTTCTCAATAATTAATTTTTTAGACTCGTTGTCAAAAACAACGCTCTAAAACACAAATGATTCTTCTTCATCAAGTATCTCACTTTCAACAATTTCCAATGACTGATTTTGGTGGGCCGCGCCTCTTGGCTGATCAATATTAGGAAACATCTTCTCAATGCCAACCTCTAGCTTCATATCTTCAAGGGAAAATCCATTGATGTCACTTCTGACACGATGCTCTTCTTCCTCTTGTACAATATTCTTCATCTTCTTCCTTAGAGGAATTTTATGTGAGCTTTCAACTTTTCTTGGAGGGGGGTTCTTATCTCCTCCTCTGCCTGAACTGTTGTTGGTTACCTTCTTAGATGGGTGGGCCGCTGGAGCATTGCTCCAAGGTGTTTTAGTCTTAGGATTGATAGTTGGGGACTAGTCACTCTTCTTGTTCGGACCTTTTCCTCTTTGTTTATACAATTCATTTGTATTGAGTGCAGTCTCTAAGTCGCCAGTAGTGTGGGTAGGGTTTCCCAGGTGATTGTCTTCTTATTCTCCTAGAACAGTGTGGATAAATGAATTGCTAAAACCCATTTTTAACATATGTTCCACAAAGATTCTGTTAGGGTCAAACCCTCTGATATTTTCAGCATACTTGAGGTTCAAGTTGTGGAAGTGGTTTGCAAATTCATCAATTTTGTTCATACTTCTGAACACAAAATCCCCAACTTTTCAAGGCAAAGGAATGAATTGATTTTTTCGTTTTTCATGAAAAAAGTGCAACCAAAAGTTACATTGCCTTGCAACTTCTGTAAAAAACATTATGTCTAATATATGACATGATAGAAAGGAAGGATTTTCCTTGGAGGAGAAAATCCTAATGACGTTGTAATTCTCCATTTGTTCCAATGTCCCTGTTGTAGGAAAATCTGCCTGCGGACAAGTAGATCGACCTCTAAGGCTTGACCTTAACCCTAGACAGAAAAGTGCTTATCATGGACACTGAATTTCTTTCGAA
>JASDQU010737665.1:0-19484 GCA_032191745.1 Picea mariana
GACCAATCCGCAAAAGGGGATTTGGTCCTTATACAATTACCGACTTAGTTAATCCTCAATGGGGATTAACCTAACAATAAAAATAATAATAATGACATGATTAATCCGCAATGGGGATTTAATCAAATAACAAAATAATAAGAATGCTCTTCGCAGTTACATTATTTCAACATTCTCTGTGGTATATCTTCTTTTGACTATCTTCTTGGCAGTAATCTGTGAAAGGAAAACTTACTTTGATTCTTTAAACCTTAGCCCCTTTCAAGACCCCAGATTACTAGGGACGTCTCCCTTAGGTTTAGCCACCCTAAATAGAAAGAGCTCACCATCGAGGTGACAGTGGGTGGGGAAGCTCCTATTAAGCCAGTTTGGCCCTTACCTCTCAGCTATTTGGCCTAAACTACAAACTGAGCGATAATAGAAGGTACTGCCACTTCATGAGTTGATCCTCTTCATAACCTATGGGGTAGAAGTATGACTTTATTAATGCCTTGAATTCCTCCCATTTCATCCCCATGAGATTCTTTCCTATCCTCAGGCCATCCACATAACTAGCCCACCATCGCAAAGCATGTCCAATTATTTTTAAGGAAGCAAAGGATTTCTACTGTGTTTCTTGGATTTGATAAAGACCGAAGTAAACTTCCAATAGTTTTAACCAAATATCTAAGGCTTCAACGTTGTTTTTTCCATCAAACATGGGTACTTCAAGATTTTCTTCAGCTTTGAAAGGAATACTGGAATTTGAAGAAAATTTGTTGTCATTTCCCGAGTTTCCAAGTGTCTCACCATTGGGACCTTCCGGGACAACCTTGTATTTTTTGTGTTCAGTCTCTGTTTTGTGTGATTCCTTACCCTTCATTACTAGTAGCTGTGTCACTAACTTTGTCAATGTAGTAATGCCTTTCTCTAGTCGAGCCAGTTTGACCTCTAGTTCTTCCCTGTCATCTTCTTCATGATGATTTCCCACCATTGATGGTCCTTTGCTTCTATGTAGGCCTTGTTATTGCACAATGTGTACTTTCCAAAAGCCAAAGGCAAGTGAACAATAAAATGGCGTAACAGGAGGTTATCCTATCATTGTCACCTAAATAAGACACCTCTTTCTCTTTAGGGGTAGTAGCCTAGAGGAGACGTCCCCGATGACCTGGGGGTTTGAAAAGGAAAAGGTAATAGTATCAAGAAAGTTCTCCCCCTCTCACAAGTCACACTGAACAGAAAGTCCCAAAGGTTTTAATAAGATGAAGAAAATATTTGCTCAAGTGTACCTGCCCAGAATAAGACAACCAAAAAACACTATTTGCAAGTACCAATTGATATTAGTGCTTCATAAAACCTTGGACTTTGAATAAAAGAAATAAGCTGATACAAAAGATCAAACAGCATAAGTTTATAACAGAATTGTATATATAATGATATCTTTACAATTATGCCTTAAACAAGCTTCAATAATGACCAAAATGATAACCTAAAATTGGCAATATGCTAGTATTTGTCTGAAGCAAAGAAGGCAATGTAAAATCAGCTCTAATAGTTGATTTTAGAAGATTTTACTACTGTCATATATGGCTGTAGGTTTATTTTGTAACAACAACAAGATAATTAGTATGTTAGTCTAAGCTAATGTTAGGAATGGTTAGCAAAGACCTTGAAGTAGATGGTTTAAAGGTTGTATTCATCAATCAATCAAATGTAAGGTATGAACTAGTGCCTTTAGAGTAAATGGAGTCACTTTTGCAGTATCAATATTATGGAAAACAAATGATAATAAGTGAACTAAAGACAAGAGGGAGGATGGTTGAGGTGTTAGCAATCTAAGGCCTCAATCATCCAAAACCCTGGAAGGAAAACGACTACTAGGAAGTAGGTAACCCTAGGCCCTAGTGGTTTCCTTCTTCTTTAGGTCTAGCTTGTATTAAATAAAAGCTTAATGAAGAAAAAGTAATAGAGTGCTACTAAGGTAGGGCTCTAGCATATGCTTCAATGAAGGTGTCTTCTAGCAAAATCAAGTAGGTGAATAGGTATTGAGAGAAGGAAAATAACATGTTCTTTTCTCCTAGGGTTTCACACTAGAAATTTCATAATCTCAAAAAAGAAAAGTAAAATATACCATAACCATTCAAGGAAATAAAGATTGCAGATTTTCACTTACATTCACCAAGAATAATATAGTCACAAGACCTAGCTGAAGACTTTCCACCATGAAAATGCAAAAAATCACTAATAAAAGCTCCCTCCAAGAGTTGCGCACCACTTATTTCATCCAATAAGCCTTAAAAGAAGTCGAATTTCAGACCTCACACTTGTGTGAGTGAAAGATGCTGAATAAAAGTGAGAGTTTGATCTCTTATTTATACAATACAAATGCCCTTTAATTACATTTTAGGTAAAAAAAAAAAAGGCCGACATGGCCTGTTTACATGAAAAATCCAATTTTACATAAAATTGGTATATAAAACCCTAAATTCATCTTTTTAGGGTGACGTTAACCTCCCTCCTAGAACTCTAGGCCTCGAAAGTGAAACGTTGGGGTTCAAAATCCCTCAGGACTGCCACACGTGCCAACCAACGTCGTCCTCATGCCAGATACCTCAATTAGATGACATCAAGGCTTTGAATGATGACATTAGGGGCTTGCAAGGGCCAACATCACGGTGGGAGGGAAAGACCCCTATGGGTCTAGGCCTACCAAAGTGCCTCTGGTGGAACATCCTCCTTTTTCTCTGGTGCAAGCCTCCGATATCTCTCTGCCCTTGGCTGGGGTTTCAACATCCATCTGGTGGGCCATTAGCCCTATGGATGTTCGAGGTAATCATCTCCCCATATGTACCTGTTTGTCGGGCATGGTCCTGCAACAACAACAAGTAATCCCTCCATGGGCTCATAAGTCATAGGGATCATAGTAATGTCAGTCAAATCTAATAACCAAGTTACCCAAACATGTGCATAAAACCCCCCTTTTCCCAGACAAGTTCTCAAAGACGTTATGTTATTCTACAAGTCAGGTTTGGAGATGGTTTTAGGATGTCCTATTGGGCTAATTTTCCTTAGGTGCTGGGTGTTTCCAGGTGAATACTAATCTTGGTCATGTAAATGCATGAGACGGTGTGGGGGATGTTTGGGCAAGGGGTGCAGTGATAACAGAGAAATGCACGTCTTACCTATTGGTGCCTCTGTAGAGGATGAGTTGTACCTTATCATGGATGCAATTGTTTCCTATCGCATTCAATACCTTTTTACTCTTTGTTTTATTGATTTTTATTTCAAGGGAATAGCTGGGGGACACTTCCCTGGCGTGGTGACCAGTGGTGACAGCGTTACCCAGAAGCATTTCACGAAGATGAGAAGGTTGGCTCGTGATGAGACCCCCTTTCTCTTGGCTATTCCACCAAGAGCCACTACCCTAGCATTGTGACCATATGAATAGTTGTATCATACTGCTGCATGCCCATGAACCTAATAGGTTGGATCATGATGAGACCCCCTATCGACCAGCTAGGATTTGAGTTTTATTATATTTTATGGGTCCCCGTCATTTCTTGCTGAGAATCCTTTTATTACTTTCTCAGGGATCCCTAGGCGAAGCATCTCAAGTTATGATATTTGGATTTTAACTTTTTAAAGCTAATTTTACCATGTTGGCCTTTAGCCCCTTCTTCCCACAATGCAAGGTACAACCTTTACTAGCTTGGCAAACCCAATGCCTGAACCAATGTAGGGGATAGATGAGAGGGAAGATGATGAAAAGTAATAAGTATGGAAGGAATGGACAATGACCTTTCCTAATCCCACCAAGTGGCAACTCACTCCTAAGGGAACCAACTTGCTAGGGCATTCTATTATCCCCCCCAGGTATGGAAAATTCTAAAGGCATAATGTCCAAGAAAATGTATGAATAAAAAGAGAATTAAATGCACATATTCAAATGGTTTGAGAATCAGAGTGACACATACCATGATACCTGGACTCATTACCTCATGGAGCAAGACCCAGTGCTACTTTAGAACTAGGACGATGGGATGGACGCTGCTACTATTGACAGAATGGAGGAGCCGAAGAAGAAAGGATGGGCCCTTTAGGGTGAAGCTCAAGTCAATATGGCTCTTGGTACTCCATGTCTAGGACCTGTGGGCCTCGAGACATATTCTCATTAGTTATCCCTAGGATAGGGGATAACAACCCTGGCAACAATGCTTCTGCATTGTTTCAATATTGGTTGTGGGTATTTAACATACATGTTTCGTCCAATCCTTCAGAACCTCCCTTGATCCATAACATAAGGGATACCATCTAATCCGTAAATGGAAAGCTCATAGGACAACTAACTCTTGAACATAGATTCCAAATTAGATAGTATTATCTGATGTATCTACCCTAAATTGACCCCACGTACCAATGGAAGATTTGAAGAAAGGGCTAGGTGGTGATAGAGGTCGGCATTAGAGAATTTAATCCAACGCTCTCCCTGAACACCTAAAATAGGTAAAGACCATTATACATATGGAATAATAAGAGAAGGAATGTACTGTCACCAAAGAAGATTCCTATGATGCTAGGTAATCGATGTAGAGCATGAGACTGTTTAGTTAGAGACACACAACAATGGATATGCTTAGAGAATTGAATGAGCATTAAGTCTTGCATTAGAACATGGTTCTCTCTAAAGATAATATTGAAGAGGGAATTTGTGCTCAGAGACATGGTCCACAAGAAGAAAAATACCATCGCTTAGTCTCCCCTCTAGCTAGGGTTCACTGGAAAATTGTGGCCAAGAAGGGAAGATGCATGGGTCTATTTTCGACCTCAGGGTTTGGACACAATTCATGGAAATCAAAAGAAATACATGCACATATCTCTCTTTCAAGCTAGGGATCACACACACTACATGAGCAAGCCATGGCTAGGGTTCACTATAGAAATACTTTACTTAGAGAAGAAATATACACTGAACTACTACTTTCCCTTAACCATTATATATAATATTCACAACTGCAATTTAATGGATTACCATAAAATTTAATAGAATTACGCAAATGAATTTCAACTAGTCTATTACTTAGCACGTAGAGGAATAAAAAAACATTATTATGTGTAGAGAATTTATTACAAATAGGTGGTGATCTATGAATGATAAAATATACCATCCATTATTACTCATAAGCATACTCAAATTGTAGATAACCATGGCTTTGGGACATCTTTTCTCAGTGTGGACATGCTTCTCAACTCCTTCAAGATTTTTCTCCCCCTTCTCCTCTCATCTGTGGTTCCTCCTTTTCTCTACAACTTTCATTGTTTTAATGGGATGCCTTGGGAAGGCAAACCATCACAGTTGTTCGTTTCACCTTTCAATTATGCCATAAGATAAAATAAAAATAAATCAAATAAAATATGTTTATTTACAAACCTTACAAATGTTTGTCAAATATCATTTTCAGACCAGAGAGAAGAAACTTTCCAATGCATATAATGATCAATTAAAAGGAGAATGAAAGGTGGAAGAATGTTACTTCACACAAAATCATCACATGGTGTCCTAGTGGAAATAAAACCACATCATCTCCATCAAACCCTAGCACATTATGTCATCATCAAAATCCCATCGTCCAAGGTGGAGAAGGTAGGGTCCAAGGTGCAGACAGGGTGCATATAATCTCTACATGGTGTCCAAGAAAAACCAGGTGCAACGTTCTCCATCAAGTCGATGAATAAGGTTTGGGTGCATTGTCCAAAGTATGGGATTTATTCCGATATGTTTGCCATCATCAACATATCTGTCAAATGCAAGCCGATATGTCCATTGTCTAAGGTATAGAAGTTGTGTGAGCCTATGTCTGAATATGTCAAGGCATCAAATGACCCAATGCTATGCATCACATGTGTGATATCTTAAAAATAAGTGCACAACGTCCTGGGTGAAAGTAGGGGGCATCCTTCAATAACCAAGTCAGATGCATCTAATTGAATGAAAGTTATTGAATCAGGTAAGATTATTTTCACAAAGTATAAATATCCTTAGATCATATAAAGTAATCTATTGCTTAATATAGAAGCCACATAAACAATTCACATAAAGTATCCCCTTCAAACTTCACATTAGCTTAATACTTTATGTAAGTTGGAAAGTTTAAGAATGTGAGGACCATCATCAGACCCTATTAGGTGTGACAACCAAAGTAGGAAAGTAAAGGACCAAATAGAGGGATACACCCTGACGAAAGTAGGAAAAAAAATAACCCTTCAAGAGTAAGTGTGATAGTAAAACATGATAGGATTCATGGCTTATGCAATCATTTGGTCCATTTCTATGAGCGCGTTTGTAGTGGGTGTTATCTCCCTTGAGTCATCCCTTTCTAGGCAGTGCATTTTTCCAAACCACCTATTCCTCCTTTTATCTTGTCCTTTCATTGATTTGAAAGTCCCCTTTATAATGTTTTAAGAATTAACATTCATTGCTTTAGGACTGGGGAAAACGTAAAAGCGATAAAGCTCAAGTAGGGATTATGGCTTTTAAATGTCCTTTCTATACGATTCCTTATTTCTTTTATAATATTCTTTCTTTATCATTTTTTTTACTAGCAGTTACATCAACCTTGACATGCTAGCCCTCTTCTCATTAGAGAATGAACTGTGACCCATTACTAAAGTTCAGTACATTGTGATAGGCTCTAGGATGGTAAGTGTTAATTATGGTGGGGAAACGAAACGTTACCCTTGTGAGGCCCTCCTAGTAATACCCCTTTTCCTTGGGAGTGACAACACGAGACTAGAGTACAAGTAATGGCCACCAAGGTGAAACAAGGAAACACACATAACTTCTTGAGCTTATGGTTCATTATCCAACTTCAACCAATGATCCTCATTAAGATGCCTAGCATATTAGTTACTGCATTTCATATGAAAGAAGGACTAATGTACCTCATGATGATGTTGGACCACCATCTTCAAAATATTGTGTTGATTGGATGTCATGAGATTTGTTGATCAAGAGTGAAAGAGGCATCTTAGGGGGCTATTGATCTTCCATGAGCGGACATGTTGATCATCATCATCATCGGGGATCATTGTCTTCATTGTGTGCCATGATACTTGATCTCCTCTAGTTACCCCTAGGCATGGGAGGGTAACATGAACAATACATCACCTTCCACTAAATGATCTTTTAATGTATTTTCTTAAATTGCTTTTATTATATTTGACTATAATTTAGAAATTCCATGACCTTATATGATAATGAGTCGACTTGTTTCTTCTCTTTTTTTCCCTCTTTCCCTTTTAATATAAATGTTTCTCTCATGATTTAAGAATAATCACTTTGCAACTCATGTAACCTTGCTGAGGCTTTGTATTTGTTTTAGCACAAATTGAATAATCTAATACTTTTCCATCTGATGGTCATGATTTATGAAGGTCGATATGCACAAATTGACCAATCCAATACCCAAAGTATTTGAATTTCGTGGTCAATATTCTTTGATTTTATTTGACGGATCTAGTTTGATTTTTGGAAATCTTGTCATGAATGTTGGGCTACAACTTGAAAAGTATGGTGCCTTTTCTCAATATTTGATTTGTGGCTCTTTATTGGCTATCAATATCTTTAAGGTCTTTTGATGAACGTGTTATCGATTTTGACCTCATAGTAATGTCTTGAAGAGTCATCACCTTCTTTTTATAGGGAAAAGTCACAAACTTTTTTTCCATGTTTAAAGTGAAGGTTCCTATTTTTGTTAACTAGTGTAACCCGAGAATGATGTCAATCTCTTCTCGAAACATAGTTGTAACATTGAATTGAGATATGTATTCATAATCATCAATTGTTACTTGCAAGTCTTTAATTTGATATTGTCTCTTGCAAAAAATAATTGTCTTTTCACTTATGTTATGCTCCGAAATAAATAATTGATTCGCCAAATTAATATTAATAGAATTCTCATCTCGGGTCATGCTGACGACGATGTTAACGTCTTTTCGTTGAATACTTCCCTTTAATGTAAATAACCTGAAAGATGAAGTGCGACAACCTTCATAAGAAAATCTTCCTTTTTCCTTAGTAGACACCATTTGCTTTTGTTAATAATTTATGATAAAATAATCTCTTTTATTACGAAGTTTATATAATCCTTCGACAATTTAAGTTGGATGTACCTTATCTGTGGGTCTACAGGGGTGTGGGGGTGTATGGGGTTGGGTCTACGTGGTGTGTGTGAGGGTTTACGGATGTGTGCCGGGGGAGGGGGTTTGTTGGGAGGTTTTTATTTATTTATTTTCTATTTAAATCCTTTGTACTTCTTTTTGTTAAATTTTTTTTTTCTTTTTTTTTTCTAATATACATATATATTTCTATCAAACGATCTATTTATTTTTATTTTATTTTTTATTTTTTATTTTTTTTATATGGTCAAAGGCCTTATTGGTGGTCAAAGACCAATTTTCTCAGAGAAACTCTGAAATGATGGGGTTGGCCAAAAGCCGTATCAGGCAAGGTCTGATAAAGAGACTGGCCAAAGGCCGGAATAAAAAAAAACTGGTTCTGGTACCAAATGAGACGAACAGAGTTTGCTCACACAAGAATTATCCAAAATACTTTGAATATAACATAATAATCCATGTAGGACTATAAATAATATATGAATAGATAAGATAAGATATATGATATACAATTGAGAATGAGGGCTCGTTTATATACCCAAGCAGGGGTGCCCTTCACCAATAGACATGTCCTTTCATTATTAATAATTACTATTTATTAATTAATTATTATGTTATGAATATCTATTTATATGTATATTTATGTTCATAACAGGTTTCTAAATTCAGGGAATAGTTAGAGGAGATTGCAGACAAATTAGGTGAATATGAACTCATGATGAAAACTCATAATGGTTTCACAAGACCTTGGGATTCCTTCATCCAAACTATTTGTGCAAGAAAAGAGAAACTCCAATTTGACAGTTTATGGTAATAATGTGTTCAAGAAGAAGCAAGAGCGGTCAGTAAAGAAGTCGTCCTCTTAAGAGATGAAGATCAAGCCCTTGCTGCTCATGCTAAGGGTGGAAAGAAAAAGTCTCATTTTCAAAAGGAGACCCACTTTCATAAGGAATCTCGCTCTCCAAAGAGATTCCATAAATATCATAAGGGTCAAAGAAAGAGATCAGATTTCTCCTCCTATCAATGTTACCATTGTGATAAGATGGGACAAATTGCTAAGAATTGTCCTACCAGAAAGGAAGAATACAAGAGGAGAAATAAAAAAGACATCATGCTCATGCAGGTGAAGATGATGAGCCACCCAAGAAGATAACTAAAGAAGAGATTGAAGATTATGTTTTGTTTTGTGCACTCTCCGGATTTGTGACACCTGGAGAGGATACTTGGCTGATAGATAGTGGTGCATCTAAGCAATATGACAGGTGAAGAAGATATTCTCTCTAGACTTATAGAAAAGGACTTTCCCAAAAAGTTTCACTTGTAGATGATTATCAGTACCCCATCAAAGGAATGGGATAATCCACCTAGAAACTTGATTCATGAACTCCAATGAGAATGACAGATGTACTCTATGTACCAGGTTTGACAAAGAACTTACTTTCTATTTCAGCCCTAGATAAGAAAGGTTTCAGGGTTACATTCATGGATGGTGAAGTTCTTATGTGGCCTAAAGGAAAAACTATAGAAGATGCAGTTGTTATTGGAACAAAAGAAGTTGGTTTGTACAAATTAAAAGGTCACTCAAATGTAGCCTTGACTCACCCTATTGAAAGTCCTTGTGAACTCTGTTATAGAAGACTAACTCACATCAACTACAAAGCCTTACCATATGTAAGAAAGGTAGTTACAAATTTACCAGAATTAAAGGTTGATCATCAAGGTGTATGCAAGGTATGTGAACAAGGAAAGAACATAAAGAATCCTTTCCTAAAGAGAGACAATAAAGCAGAAGGAATCTTGGAACTTTTCCAATCAGATGTATGCGGTCCAATGCCATCAACCTCTCTAAGAGGGTATGTATACTATGTATCCTTTATTGATGATTACTCTCGTAAGACTTGGGTTTATTTCTTGAAATGAAAAGATTAAGTACTTGGAAAGTTCAAGGAATTCAAAGCCTTGGTAGAAAACCTCTCCGAAAGGAAAATCAAGATACTCAGATTAGATAATGGAGGAGAGTAGACTTCAAATGAATTCATAAGATCTTGCAGAGATGTCAGGATTAAGAGGGAGATGACCACTCCCTATAATCCTCAACAGAATTGTGTAGCGGAAACAAAGAATAGAACAATTATGTAAGCAATAAAGACTATGATTCAGATCAAGATCTTCCAATGCACTTATGGGATGAAGCAGCAAGAACAGTTGTATATGTCCAAAAACGATTATCCTATAGTGCACTTGGATTCAAAACTCCCGAAGAAATGTTCACTGGAAAGAAGCTAGAAGTAATCCATCTCAAAATATTTGGTTGTCCAGTATTTGTACACATTCCAAAAGAAACGAGAACTAACTTGGATCCCTCAGGAAAGAAGGGAATATTTGTTGGATCCTGTGAGGTCTCGAAGGCCTTCAAAATTTACATAACAGGTTACTATCATATTGAAATCAACAGAGATGTAACCTTTGATGAATATGAAAGACTCAAAATATGAAGGAAATGTTAGCATGAAGAAGTATATCAAAAAGAACCTATAGCTCCCATAGTTATAGAACCCGGGAAGGAAGTTACAGTTATCCCTTATGATGAGATTCTATAAGATCATGATATGATAGAATATCAAGAATTTCGTCCTATGATGATATCTCACAAGAGAAATCCAGCTTGGGAAAGGGAACTTATACAAGATGCAAAGAAGTATGGTGCCCCAGAAGGAACCATGAGACAAAGCCAGAAACCTAAGCCATTATCCAGCTATATGGCCGTCATGTGTGATCTCGTAGAAAAAGAACCTACTTGCTTTGAAGAACTCGTCCAAAAGAAAGAATGAATGGATGCCATGATAAAATAGTACCGGTCCATTATAGAGAATGATGTATGGGAAGTAGTTCCCAGACCAAAGAAAAAAGATGCGGTATCTTCCAAGTGGATATACAAAATAAAACATGCAACAAATGAAAGTATTGAAATGCATAAGGAAAGATTTGTGGCTTGTAGATTTTCTCAGAAGGAAGGTATTGACTATGAAGAAACATTTTCTCCTGTAGCCATATACACTTATATCATAACCATCATAGCTCTTGCAGTCAAAACGAAGTGGAAGTTATACTAGATGGATGTGAAGACAACCCTTTTAAATGGTTTTATTGAAGAAGAAGTGTATATAGAACAATCAAAAGGGTTTGAAGTTGAAGATAGAAAGACTTATGTCTGTAGGTTGAAGAAATCTATGTACAAGATGAAGCAATCTCCTAGAGCTTGGTATGAAGGAATTGATAGTTTCTTGACAAGCTTGGGATTTACCAAAAGTAAAGTTGATCCCAACCTTTACTTCAAGGTTATGAATGTTGAGCTAGTAGTATTGCTACTATATGTGGATGGATTATTCTTAACAGGAGAACAAACATTCATCACAGAGTGCAAGAAGACGCTTGCTGCAAAGTTTGAGATGAAAGGCCTAGGCCCGTTGCATTATTTCTTAGGTCTTGAAGTTTCGCAGAGCCCAGAGAAGATATTCCTTAACCAAGGGATGTATGCAATTTGGCAGAGCCCAGAGAAGATATTCCTTAACCAAGAGATTTGAAATGTTGGAATGTAAATCCATGAACACATCCATGGAAACGAATTTGAAGCTCCTGGTTGATACTTCGTCAAAGTTGGTTGCTGCTACTCTATACAGACATATTATTGGATCATTGATGTATCTAACGAATACTAGGCAAGACATATGCTTTGTTGTGAACACCTTGAGTCAATATCTGGTGGAACCCAGACATGTTCACCTTGTAGCTGAAAAGCATGTGATGAGATACCTTAAGGGTACTTTGGATTATGGTATTTCTTATACTGGAGATCATGACTTCAGACTGTATGGTTAAACTAATTCAGATTGGGTTGGAAGTGCTTCAGACAGATAGAGCACTTCAAGATGTTGTTTCAGTTTGGGGTCAACCATGACTTCATGGAAAAGCAGGAAGCAATCCATAATTTCTCTCAGTATGGCAGAAGAAGAGTACAGTGCAGCATGTTTCCCTAGTTGTGAGGCCATATGAATTTGCAATTTGTTGAAGGGTCTGTTCGATCTGGCTATGGAAGCCACTGTGATTCTATGTGATAACCAGAGTTGTATAAAGATGACGGAGAACCCAATGTTCCATGATAATTCGAAGCACATAGAGATTCGATATCACTACATTCGTGATATGGTGCAGAGGGGAGCTGTAAAGCTCCTGTATGTTGGCACAGTGAGCAGGTTTCATATGTGTTGGCCAAGCCTCTGTCTCGTGTGAATCTTGGGTACTTCCGAGACAAGATTGGTGTAGTTCGAAAGGACCTCCCTCGAAAGGGGGAGTTATGTTGATGATACTATGGTATCCTGACCAACAATGGGTAGTTGCGTTAGGATTTCATATCTTTGGGGATTTATCATCCCTGGGAAGATCCCAAAGGTCCAATAAGAATGGTCTATCAAAGTAACTATGCATGTATATGCTAGATATTGTCAGTAGTGGTAACTCCGTTAGGATTTTATATCTTACGGAATCTTATGATTCTTGGACATATCCCGAAGGTCCGATAAGGATGACCTGTTAAAGTACAACGTGGTAGCTTGTTAGGATTTTATATTGTAAGAAATATTATGATTCCTGGGAAGATCTTGAAGGTCCAGTAAGGATGGTCTGTCACAGTACCACAAACGTTGTTGCTGATATACCCGCCTCATTATGTTGCCACATGTTGTTGATGATATTGTCCCATCTTTGTGCTATTGATGATGTTGTTCCAGCTTCATGCTATTGATGTTGATGTTTCAACTTCATATTGATGATGATGATGATGATGATGATGATGTTACTCTAGCTCCATGCTGTAAGCGATGATTATATTGATGATGAGAAAAAACTTTCAATGATTTATTGATGTGTCAGTCAATGTTCTAGATGTTGATGATGATGTTTCCCTCTCCTTCTCTTAATGATGCTATACTGAGTCATGCAATTAGAATACCCTTCTTGTTAAGGGGTGTGTTTAACTATTCTAACTTAGAAGAATATTATAATTACGTTTGAGTTATTATTTAATAGATCGAATGCCCTTTTGCAGATTGATCAAGTCGGGTCTTGTATAAGATCAAATCCCCTTTTGTGGATTGGTCAAACTGCATTTGTATAGTGGTATTTGTAAATTCGTCCCCTAGTAATTATAAAGTGGTTTTAACTACTTCTAGGAGAAGTCTGCCCCACCAAGTGAAGAGACATATCCCTAACGCCTCCTCAACTTGTATTTATATGTGAGGATGGTTCCTTATTTGAACACACTCACCCTCGCTCATCTAGTGCACATATCTTGAAAGTAGTTGTAGTAGAAGGAGGAAGGAGAAGAGAGGCGCATGCTCAATCTTGGTATATCTTTGGTGTTTTGGTCTTAGCCTTGGCATTGTATTGGAAATCCATTTTTGCATAAGTTTTTGTTGGGTTTTCTCGCGCATGATGGTTTCCCAGGACAAAATGTTTCATACCTTGTGATTGTGTTTCTTTCAGTGATCCTCTTATGTTGTTGTTTTCGAAAGGCATTGAATTATCATGTAATTTGCAAATAACCTAATAACAACACTAAAACTTAACATGCCTTAGCTATGATTTTGTAAGCAACACTTAATAAAATTATTGGTTTCCATTGCTCGATGGTATCGCTAGCGACATTCTTCAAAATGATCTTGATCAACCCCTGATTAATGGATTCCAATAAACATCTTGAGGCAAATGCACTGGAAAATAGGTGATTGAAATCGTCTCCAATAATATCCCGTAGAGTCCTTAATATCTCACTGCATTCCATCGATCTGTCGAGATTTACCATTCTGCATAGAGTTAAGGGCTGCAAAAATTTATCCTTTATGAAATCCCTATCCACCCTGTCAAGGTCTACAAGAGAGATCTTGTGGAGGACTACCCTATAAGAAGCATTCATATATCAACAACTACCTTTTTTAAGTTATAAGAAGAAAAATACTATGAAAATGATCACCAAGCATACCTCAGATATCAATTGGATCTTGCTCAAGAGAACCATCATTTAGGCAATGACCAAGCACTTTGTGATCTACAAATATCCTTTTTAAGAATTCAAAGTAGAACTTGGAGCCCTCATACTCCTCTTGAATCCATTGTAGTCTCTTATGAATGATGGCTCATCTACCAATATACTCCTCGTTTTTATGCACCACCAACTCCAAGTGTGCTACATCTTCTTGCAGTAGATGTTATATAGGTCTTGTCTTCCTCAAGGAAGATATAAACCTCTTCCAACCTCTCCCTGACATGTTAAAATTTCCCATATACACTTGGGAGCGATCACTGACCCTATCCATGAATGAATTTTATAGTTCTTTAAATAATTTCACCCCATCATAACATTCGACCCTTATCACCAACTAGATGTGGAACAAGGATCCAAATACAATGAACCAGAGCAAAGAAATTAGAGGAATTCAAATGAGAATTATTCAGCTTGTAAAAGACAGATGGCCTCAAATCAATCACATGACCTACCAAAATGGAAGATTGAGTGGATAGATAGTCTTAAGCTATTGATCACTATCGATACATCAACATTAAATTTGATAATTAAAGTTGTTTTTTCCAGTGATTTTATATCACTTTATTTGGCATACTTTCTATATCAATATTTTATAACAGATTATTTGGCACGCTTTCTATGTCAATACTTTTGTTGTTAATATCATATAGATAAAACATTTTAAGCTTAAGTTAGTCTGGAAATCAAATCATGATTGAACTTTGGAGTAAATTAGAAAGTAAATGAATATGCTTTTGAAGACCACATTATTATAATTACAGTGATGAAAAATTTATGATTCTTTATATAAAACTATTGAGTTGATTTTTGAACAGCCTGATGATATTTTATATATATGTCTTGTGAAGCATGCAGAAAATGTTGGAAAGGTACGAAAAATGTTCGGAAGAAAATGACACAACTAATACAACCAAAAAACAGGATGCTAAGGTGACACCTCTTTTTTAATGTATGTTTAAAAATTTAAACAACAATTTTAATAAATAATTATTTTCTATATTAGTTTGAAAGATAATAAATTTATCCGTTATGCTACGATCAATTAGTCAATAGGAAGAAACATTTTCATGTACTTCTGAGAGTAATTGATCTTATTAAATGGATTAATTTTCATTATTTTATAAACTTGTTCAAGAAATCGTGTTTAATGCGAGTAATATATATATATATATATATATATATATATATATATAATACGTTTAAGAGAAAATAATTTACATCATAGAAAAAATAATAAAGTAAGAGGGTATGTGCAATGATATCTACATGTTCTATTTTTTTTAAACCAAAACAATAATAAATTTTGAATAAGTAATCGTATTTAATCCCTTTGGCATTATCGATTAATAGAAGTTATTAGTTGACAAACACATATGTACCTTTTCTTCTAAAGTATAAACAAGGATAAATATTCAAGAAATGAAAAACATTGTTGAAAGAGGAGAGCACCAAAGATCTGGAATCACTCAACAATATTGTTTCCAAATGCAATGTCTCTTGCAAAATGGATACATGTTTAGATTCATCAAAATCCAAGTAGGATTTGTCAAATTAATAATCTCAAAAGATGCGCTTCCATGTTTCCAACCTAAAGTAAGAAGAGAAAATTTCATCCAAGAGATCAGTTTTGAGAAATTTTGCCTTGGTAGGAAGGCCCCAGTAAATCACAAGCCACGCAAACACCCAAAGTTTATAGCCAACCTGAATCAACCACACCCTATGCGATCACTTTATTTGCCATCTCTTTGTGTCATTACACACCCATTGTGTATTAAGAATAGGGTTGAACTCATGCTAGTGATGAAGAAGAGAGTACAACTTCTGAGAATCATATTGGACCAAGGGGCACTCGAATTTCCATTTCTGATGTCATATCTCTCGTGCTAAAACCCTTATATGCAATTAAGTTGTAATTGCACTGTAAACCTCGAAATAGGGGTGCCAAGGAATGTAAAAGCTTCACTAATTCAACCACTAACAGGATCGAATTCCACATGACCACAGTTTAATACAGAGGCGCTAAGCCCTATTCTCCTTGAGGGCTATGACCTCATTCCAACCCTTTGTTACTAATCGATGGTATAGATTGAACCGATGTGGAGATCTACGATTGCGGAGTCCCAACTAGCACGGTGTTTATTTCTTTGGTTGAGTTCTGCAACAGAAACTACTCGTTGGTAGTGAAACTGATGCCAACCATTGATCTATTGACAGGTGACGATCGACGATCGGTGTGGATTGCGGAACCGAAACATGTGCAATCGTTAACTCAACCTTTGCATCCCGTAATGGCTCTCCGTCGTTGATCTTACTTGTGTTGATCCAACAATCGAGACTTAATCAGATGTTGATCGAACGGTCCTCCTTTGCAAATCCCCGATCTGACGGCTACCGTATTTTTCTTCTCATTTAAAGATTGACTTCATCCTTCGACGGTCACGTTCTATTCTTTCCTTAGTTCGATGACTCTTGTAGTTTCTTTCACCATGGCTGTGTGAGCTACCTTAACCTCAACATTTACCCAATTACGAGTAGACTAGGATCATCAATCCTTTACAGTGATTGATGATCGTTGGAGCACTTCTGCGATCTTGTTTAGTTTACAGGATTGCGCCGAGACCTTGTCCTGAGAATTTTCTCCTTAAACCTACAGTCAATTCTTCATCCTGCAATTACACACTACCTAACATACAGAGGTTCCTCAATTATGAGATAGAGGTTCACTTAATTTCAACAGAGACATACAACACACAGATCTTCTCGAACAGAGAGTTTTGCATTCATCAAATTTACACTTACTATACATACAATTACATAGCCTCGCTGGCCTCCTATGGTTTGGTTAAATAAATAGGCTACCATCATCATAGATCTAATTAACGTACAATTTGTCCTCTCGGTCTCTGATATAATTCTTTTGTTGATTGGCGACTTCCAATCTCTTGGCCTAATTAACATTCGTTTGCCCACATCCTCGATATCTAGCCTAATCTTCTATATCTTTCCATCCCCCTCTATGCCTCTAAGTCTTGCAATAATATACAAAAGAATTGTGAATTGTTTTTGGTTCAAATCCGACAAATGCTCAATAGATTCCTAAGGATCCTCTCTGATCCACTTTCACTCAACTAAATCCCTATTCTAGGATCTCCTAATCCCAAAGATCCTCATGAGATCTTCACAAGCCTAATATCTCATGTTTTTACACATTTGAGAATATTTACAATAAAACCTCATGCATATATTTCTTATTGAGACCACTCAAACCATACATAATTTCGCATTAAGAAACCAATTCCCTTAGAAAACACAAGACCCCCTAGGTCAAATGAAATATACAATGATTTTGGAGGAGAATACCCCTGCATCAATTTCCAATCACGCCAAAAGGTACTAGGCATGTCTATATTTATTTTGAGTACGTCCTCCTATGGTATAACACTAACAATCTTCGTAATAGTATGTCCACCAATAGAAAAGAAAGGAAAAATCACATGCAATGGATCACCAATCCTTCTAGGAGTGTGCACTCACATCCCACAAATCCATCCAAGAAAAAATGTTCTTCTTACTTGGTTCTCTCCCCTAAAACTGGGGGAATTCTGCAACACATGTACCTTGCACCTTCAAATTCCAAATTGGCATACTATCCAAATCCCATACCGCCCAACTACCTAACATCCACCACTACATGAAGCTTCTAACCAAATACTTTTGATAATAAAGGAGGATGAGACTTGGAATATTTCAGTAGTTGAAATGATGTCACATAATCCGAAAGATCCCTGACCTTGCGATTATGTTGTGTCATGAGAAGACCATGCCTCAACAATACCTGCCAAGGGGAGCATCCCTCTAGACATGGGACCACCCATTTGGCATCCAATATGATACCCAAAGTTACAATATCAATCAACCTTATATCTCCCTCGTCCTTGGGCGTAATTTTGATGTTCCATGGTACGATAGGGAGCCTTCCTATACTTGGTCCACAAGTACAAGTGAATAAGTTGCTCTAATCTATGAAATTTAGACTTATTAGGAATCCAACAAGATACATAATAAATATGCGAGGCTTGAAGAATATTTATCACTACAATTAGTTTTTCAGCGAATGGAAGGACTTTGTACTACTAAAAATGGGTTTTATGTTGCAAATGGCCCAAACACCAATCCGACATAGCTACTAGAGAAAGCCCCACACCAAAGGAGATGCTAAGATATCTCACTATGACACTTGGAAGGATGAAGGTCTAGGCAAGGGGAATATAATCAAGGGGCTCATCTAGATCAGCCACCAAGTAATTAGTCTTGTGATAACTAATCATCACCTTGGACACCTCACAAGACATGAAAAAGAAATATCTAGCACTAGCCATTGACTCCTGGACAACTTACATAGACAACAAAGAAACATTTGCAAAGAGATTAGTCACTATTATAGCTCAGTTTGTAGGATAGGTCAAGTAGCTTAAAATGAGAAGTCAAACTGGCATAACAGGAGCTTCCCCACCCACTATCACCTCGATGGGGAGCTCTTTCTATTCAGGGTGGCTAATCCCAAGGGAGACGTCCCTAGTAGTCTGGGGTGTTGAAGGAAAAGGATCAAGGGTTTAAGGGTCAAAGATTAAGATAGGCTTTCCCTTCACAGATTACTGCCAATAAGATAGTCAAAGAGAAGATATTCCATTGAAAGGTCACTTGTTTGCGAGACAAGGGAAATAAAACTAACAGTGTTTAGTACTTCAAATTGTTTAATGACTATCTTTAAGATACACACATGAGCATGAATAAATGTAATTATTGACGAAGTCAATGATTGCAGTTAAAGCTAAGACTTATACTATTACTTCTTCAATAGATACAAATGGTAGAGCATTCAATGTATAAAATCAATCCCTAAATTATCACAATGCAATAAATATGCTCATATATATATTGTTGCTGCGTCAAGCCTGCTAAAATGTGACGTCAGCCCTATTCTAGGTTAGTTTTGGTAGGCAAGGAAGTGGACGTTTTGCAAATTAAGCCAATGAAAATAATCTACACATCAATGCCAAATTTCTAGATGACAATGCCACAACGTTTTATACTAAGCAAGGGATCAAAATAGGAATGACGTCTCTAGCTAGTTAGGGTTAGTAAAGTCGTTAGGGTTAGTTAGGGTTTCAAATTAAGAAAGTTGAAAAATTGTTTTAACACCAAAGACTCAACGTTGCATTTATTAGACTAG
>JASDQU010737665.1:28176-39310 GCA_032191745.1 Picea mariana
TGGGAAAGTGGCCACCTCCAATAGCTCTCAGGGTACATGTGATATAGCATCAACCACCCAAGTGAATAGGGGCAAGTTGTTAGTTGGTTATGGGAAAGTGGCCGAGGAAGCTAATGCATAGGGCCATGTTGGCGTACCTATGTCTCATTTATTGCCAAGTTTTGGAGGTAGTTCTAGCGGTGGGATGGCTTGAGAGCCTTCCTGGAGTACTAGGGTACTTGGCTCACAACTAGTGCGATACTCTGACTTTGCACCTATTGATAGCTCATGGAGATAAAGGACTATGCTAGGTTTTTTTGTCGGTGTCAATGATCAGGCACATGAATGTTGATGAAGGTTGTAAGGTTAAGTGCAAAAAGGGGAAGGGGTCTTCATCTCAAATTCCTTTGGACATGCCTAGTACAGTAGTGAGCCTCGCTCCTCAGGAAAAGTCATTCAGGCATGTTCTAGCCTTTTCCCAGAGAAGGGTGCCTCTTGCTTGGGTAATGTAGCACTGAGCAACATATTCAATACTCTAGGGAACATTATGTTCCTTCAATGAATATTTATCTTGTTTCGTTCGAGGATCTTTGCAGAAAGATAACTTAGATGTCGTATTTCTTCAAGACGTATAGTCTGTTGTTTCTCAACTTCACAGTCACATGAGCTATCTGTGGAATGGAACATTTTAGACCACACACCACTTTCAAGTCAGGGAGAAGTGGTGCTTGGTATATCCCCTTACCTTAAGAATTTTGTTGCATCAAATAGTTGTGACAAAAATAACCAATGCATGGAGGTTACTCTTTTGATACATGAGATATTGCTTTGATTTTATTTGTTTGATGCACCCCACATCAATTCAACTTCCACTTTCCACTAGGAGTGTATGACTTCTCTACCAAATATGGAATGGAATTTGGGTGATGACTTCAACATGGTGGAATACAAGGGTGATAAGGATGGTCGTGCATGTTAGATGGTGTGTGGTGCCAAGAAGAAAGCATGGTCAAGGTGTAAAGCTACTCTTCAACTCTTTGATCTTAATTTGGGGAAAAAAGGGTTGGACTATGGACGTTGGTTCACTTGATCCAATTTTCGATAGGGGAAGGAGAGGGCGTAGGAAACACTAGATAGGGTCTCTGGCCCTTGGGTTGATATTTCCTTTTCTAGGAGTCTTTAGTCAGGTGATGTACTGATCAAGATCAATGGATCAGATCATCTACACATTCATAGTTCCATTTTGGTGGGCTATGTGATTGATTTTAAACCATCCACCTTGTACAAGATAAATGTTTCTCATCTGGATTCCCTTTATTTATGTGCTCTGTTTAATCATGTTTGAAACCTTGTTCCGCGTTCTCTTACAAATAGGGGTTGGATTTTATAGTGCGAGAGCACCATTTAGAAGACTCTCAAATTCATGCATGGTTGGGGGCATATGAAATATTGGAAGTGTAGACAAGAGTTTCATGAGGCTAGAAAAAAATTGAAGGAGGTTTGTATATTCGTTGAGGAAGACCTACATAACATTGTCCCTCAAGAGGATGCATTGCACTTGGAGTCAAGAGAGCTTAGGGAGGAATATATTTCTATAGGAGAAGGGTTCGGGCTAGGTCTTAGTGGACTCAAGAGGGGGATGAGGGCTCCAAGTTCTACTTTGACTTCTTAAAGAAGAAAATCCTAGCTAACAAAGTGCTTGGTTTTCATAGAGATGATGGTTCACTTAAGCAGTATCACTCTCATATTAGAGGTATCTATAGTGACCATTTTTAGAGTATTTTTTCTCGTTATCCCTTGATAGAGGCAGTGGTTGTTGCTAGGAGTTTTTGGTCAGGTCATGTACTGATCAAGATGAGTGGATCAGATCATTTACCCATTCACACTTCCATTTTGGATGACAATGTGATTGATTCGAATCCATCCCCCTTGTACAAGATGAATGTTTCTCATCTAGATTCCCCTGATTTCTGTGCTATGTTTAATCATGTTTGGAACCTTGTTCCATGTTCTCTTACAAATAGGGGTTGGATTTTATAGTGAGGCCACCATTCAGAAGACTCTCAAATTCATGCATGGTTGGGGGCATATGAAACCCTGTAAGTGTAGACAAGAGCTTCAAGAGGCTAGGTAAAAATTGAAGGGGGTTTGTATATTCCTTGAGGAAGACCTACATAACATTGTCCTTCAAGAGGATGCAATGCATTTGGAGTCGAGACAACATAGGGAGGAATATATTTCTATAGGAGCATGGTTCGATCTAGGTCATAGTGGATTCAAGAGGGGGATGACGGCTACACGTTCTACTTTAACTTCTTAAAGAAGAAAATCCTAGTTGACAAAGTGCTTGGTTTTCATAGAGATGATGGTTCACTTAAGAAGGATCACTCTCATATTAGAGGTATGTATGGTGACCATTTTTAGAGTAATGTTTCTCCTTATCCCTTAATATAGGCAGTGGTTTTTTCTAGGAATAGCTTTGTTGTACCATGATAGGTTGGACAAGGATTTCACAAAGGATAAAACTTTGGCAACCCTTAGCTCTATGTAGAATGGTAAATATTTAGGAATTGGTGGAATTCCTTGTTACTTCTACAAGACTGTGTGGGATAGTGTTTGACATCAATTCAATTGCATCGCTTCATAGGTCTTTGCCTCGTGATTTTTGGCATAATATATTATTCAAGGGTTTATCAAGATCGTTTATAAGAACATTTCCATCCACACCATGATAGGATGGAAACCAATAACTTTATTGAGTGTTTCTTACAAAATCATGGCTAAGGGAATGGCGCTAGAAGTGAGGGATGTCAACAAGAAGATTGTGCATAAGGAGAAGATAGGTTTTGTTCAAGAGAATTTTATCTTGTACACAATGATTTTTACTTGTGAGTCCATGGAGTGGGCTACAGAGTTTGGGCAAATGCTCTTTTCCTCAGATAAAGTCTATGATCATATTTATATGACTTTCATTACCAACTTGTTGTATTTTTTGGGTTTTTGTTTAAACTGTGTGGGGATGGTCAACACATTGTTTTCTTGTGCTTCATTTTTTTGTAGTGAATAATACCCTCTCTCTGCATATTCATTTCCACCTATGGATTAGAAGAGATGCCCCTTGACACCCTAGCTCTATGTTTTCACTACTAATACCATTGGTTATTTGTTTGATATTTCCCATTTCTAGGGAATATTTGAGGTATTACTCTTCCAGAAGCCTCTTAGATGGTGACTATTCTCTTTGCAAATGTTTCTTTGTTGTCTATGTAAGTTGCCTAGGAGTCAATGGCCAGTGCTAGATATTTCTTGTTCATGTCTTGTGAGGCGTCCAAGGTGAAGATTAGTAATCACAAGACTAATTAATTGGTGGTTGATCTAGATGAGCCCCTTGATTATATTCCCCTTTCCTAGACCTTGATCCTTCCAAGTGTCATAATGAGATATCTTAGCATCTCCTTTGGTGTGGGGCTTTCTCTAGTGGCTATGTTGGATTGGTGTTTGGGCCATTTGCAACATAAAACCCATTTTTATCATTACAAAGTCCTTCCATTAACTGGAAAACTAATTGTAGTGAGAAATATTCTTCAAGCCTCGCATATTTATTATGTATCTTGTTGGATTCCTCATAAGGCTCAATTTCATAGATTAGAGCAACGTGTTCACTTGTACTTGTGGAACAAGTATAAGAAGGCTCCCTATGGTACCTTGGAACCTTGGAACATCAACATTATGCCCAAGGATGAGCGAGGTATAGGGTTGATTGATATTGTAACTTTGGGTATCATATTGGATGCCAAATGGGTGGTCCCATGTCCAGAGGGATGCTCCCCTTGGTAGGTATTGTTGAGGCATGGTCTTCTCATGACACAACATAATGGCAAGGTCAAGGGATCTTTCGGATTATGTGACATAATTTCAGCTACTGAAATATTCCAAGTCTCATCCTCCTTTATTATCACAAGTATTTGTTTAGAAGCTTCATGTAGTGTTGGATGTTAGGTAGTTGGGCGGTATGGGATTTGGATAGTACGCCAATTTGGAATTTGAAGGTGCAAGGTACATGTGTTGCAGACATCCCCCAGTTTTAGGGGAGACAATCAAATAAGAAGAACATTTTTTTATTGGATGGATTTGTGGGATGTGAGTGCTCACTCCTAGAAGGATTGGTGATCCATTGCATGTGATTTTTCCTTTCCTTTCTGTTGACAGATATACTATTACGAAGATTGTTAGTGTTATACCATAGGAGGACATACTCAAAATAAATATCGACATGCCTAGTACCTTTTGGCGTGATTGGAAATTGATGCAGGGGTATTCTCCTCCAAAATCATTATATATTTGATTTGACCTAGGGGGTCTTGTGTTTTCTAAGGGATTTGGTTTCTTAATGGGAAATTATGTATGGTTTGAGTGGTTTTAGTAAGAAATATATGCGTGTGGTTTTATTGTAAATATTCTCGAATGTGTAAAAACATGAGAGATATTAGGCTTGCGAAGATCTCATCAGGATCTTTGGGATTAGGAGATCCTAGAATAGGGCTTTAGTTGAGTGAAAGTGGATCAACGAGAATCCTTAGGAATCTATTGAGGATTTGTTGGATTTGACAAAAAACAATTCACAAGTATTTTGTATATTATTTCAAGACTTAGAGGCATAGAGGGGGATGGAAAGATATAGAAGCTTAGGCTAGATATCGAGGGTGTGGCCAAACGAATGTTAATTAGGCCAAGAGATTGGAAGTCGCCAATCAACAAAAAAATTAGATCAGAGACCAAGAGGACAAATTGTATCTTAATTAGATCTATGATGATGGTAGCCTATTTATTTAACCACACCATAGGAGGCTAGCGAGGCTATGTAATTGTATGTATAGTAAGTGTAAATTTGATGAATGCAAAACTCTATGTTCGAGAAGATTTATTTATTGTATGTCTCTGTGGAAATTAAGTGAACCTCTGTCTCATAATTGAGGAACCTCTGTATGTTAGGTTGTGTGTAATTGCAGGATGAAGAATTGACTGCAGGTTTAAGGAGAAAATTCTCAGGACAAGGTCTCGACGCAATCCTGTAAACGAAACAAGATCGCAGAAGTGTTCCAACGATCATCAATTACTGTAAAGGATTGATGATCCTAGTCTACTCGTAATTGGGTAAATGTTGAGGTTAAGGTAGCTCACACAGCCATGGTGAAAGAAACTACAAGAGCCATCGATCTAAGTAAAGAATAGAACGTGACCGTCGAAGGATGAAGTCAGTCTTTAAATGAGAAGAAAAATGCGGCAGCCGTCAAATTAGGGATTTGCAAAGGAAGATTGTTGGATCAACACATTTAAGATCAACGACGGGGAACCATTACGGGATGCAAATGTTGAGTTAACGATTGCACATGTTTTGGTTCCGCAATCCACACCGATCGTCGATCGTCACCTGCCAATAGATCAATGGTTGGCATCAGTTCCACTACCAACGAGTAGTTTCTGTTGAAGAACTCAACCAAAGAAATAAACATCGTGCTAGTTGGGACTCCGCAATCGTAGATCTCCACATCGGTTCAAGCTAGACCATCGATTAGTAACAAAGGGTTGGAATGAGGTCATAGCCCTCAATCAAATGGGTTGGAGTTAGAGGTCTTTCGACATACGAGGAGAATAGGGCTTAGCGCTTCTGTATTAAACTGTGGTCATGTGGAATTCGATCCTGTTAGTGGTTGAATCAGTGAAGCTTTGACGATCCTTGGCACCCCTATTTCGGGGTTTACAATGCAATTACAACTTAATTGCATATAAGGGTTTTAGGACAAGAGGTCTGACATCAGAAATGGAAATTCGAGTGCCCCTTGGTCCAATATGATTCTCAGAAGTTGTACTCTCTTCTTCATCATTAGCATGAGTTCAACCCTATTCTTAATACACAATGGGTGTGCAATGACACAAAGAGATGGCGAATAAAGTGATCGCATAGGGTGTGGTTGATTCAGGTTGGCTATAAACTTTGGGTGTTTGCGTGGCTAGTGATTTACTGGGGCCTTCCTACCAAGGCGTAATTTCTCAAAACTGATCTCTTGAATGAAATTTTCTCTTCTTGCCTTAGGTTGGAAACAGTAAAGCGCGTCTTTTGAGATTGTTCTTTTGCCAAATCCTATTGGGATTTTGATGAATCTAAGCATGTATCCATTTTGCAAGAGACATTGCATTGGAGAACAATATTGTTGGGTGATTCCAGATCTTTGGTGCGCTCCTCTTTCAACAATGTTTGTCATTTCTTGAATATTTATCCTTGTTTATACTTTAGAAGAAAAGGTACATATGTGTTTTTTGATAAATTGTGAAGGACAGAGAAATGCAGAGAGAAAAGAATAGTATATTCAAATGTATGAAGAAGTACAGAACAGAACTGAAGAAGCACTTACAATAGGAAATAGCTGAGCTTATATATGCTCAAGCAAGGCAGAATTAGAAAGTACAACTGTCCAATACAGCTGGCAGTGTACGGTTAGTCTGTTGAGGATACAATATATTTAACATTTTTCAATTAATAACTTTCTATTAATCGATAATGCCAAAGGGGTTAAATACAATTACCTATTCAAAATTTATTATTGTTTTGGTTTAAAAATAATAGAACATGTAGATATCATTGCACATACCCTCTTACTTCATTCCTTTTTCTATGATGTAAATTATTTTCACTTAAACGTATTTTATATATATATATATAGACACGAACTACTCGCATTAAACACGATTTCTTGCACAAGTTTATAAAATAATGAAAATTAATCCATTTAATAAGATCAATTACTATGAGAAGTACACGAAAATGTTTCTTCCTAATGACTAATTGATCGTAGCATACGGATAAATTTATTATCTTTCAAACTCATATAGAAAATAATTATTTATTAAAATTGTTGTTTAAATTTTTCAACATACATTAAAAAAGAGGTGTCACCTTGGCATCCTGTTTTTTGGTTGTATTAGTTGTGTCATTTTCTTCCGAACACTTCTCGTACCTTTCCAACATTTTCTGCATGCTTCACAAGACATATATATACAATATCATCAGGCTGTTCAAAAATCAACTCAATAGTTTTATATAAAGAATCATAAATTTTTCATCACTGTAATTATAATAATGTGGTCTTCAAAAGCATATTCATTTACTTTCTAATTTACTCCTAAGTTCAATCATGATTTGATTTCCAGATTAACTTAAGCTTAAAATGTTTTATCGATATGATATTAACAACAAAAGGATTGACATAGAAAGCGTGCCAAACAATCTGTTATAAAATATTGATATAGAAAGCATGCCAAATAAAGTGATATAAAATCACTGGAAAAAACAACTTTAATTATCAAATTTAATGTTGATGTATCGATAGTGATCAATAGCTTAAGACTATCTATCCACTCAAACTTCCATTTTGGTGGGTCATGTGATTGATTTGAGGCCATCTGTCTTTTAAAGCTGAATAATTCTCATTTGGATTCCCCTAATTTCTTTGCTCTGGTTCATTGCATTTGGATCTTTGTTCCACATATAGTTGGTGATAAGGGTCGAATGTTATGATGGGGTGAAATTATTTGAAGGACTATAAAATTTATGCATGGATAGGGTCAGTGATCGCTCCCAAGTGTATATGGAAAACTTTAACATGTTAGAGAGAGGTTGGAAGAGGTTTGTACCTTCCTTGAGGAAGACCTATATAACATGTACTTCAAGAGGATGTAGCACGTTTGGAGTTGGCGGTGCATAAAAACAAGGAGTATATTGGTAGATAAGCCATCATTTATAAGAGGCTACATTGGATTCAAGAGGGGGATGAGGGCTCCAAGTCCTTCATTGAATTCTTAAAAAGGATATTTGTACATCACAATGTGCTTGGTCGTTGCATAAATGATGGTTCTCTTGAGCAAGAGCTGATTGATATCTGAGGTATGTTTGGTAATCATTTTCATAGTATTTTTCTTCTTATAACTTAAAAAAGGTAGTTGTTGATCATATGAATGCTTGCTATAGGGTGCTTCTACACAAGATCTCTCTTGTAGACCTTGACAAGGTGGATAGGGATTTCATAAAGGATCAATTTTTGCAGCCCTTAACTCTATGCAAAATGATAAATCTCGACAGATCGATGGAATGCATAGTGAGATATTAAGGACTTTGTGGGATACTATTGCAAACGATTTCAATCACCTGGCTTCGACTGCATTTGCCTCAAGATGTTTATTGGAATCCATTAATCAAGGGTTGATCAAGATCATTTTGAAGAATGTCGCTAGCGATACCATCGAGCAATGGAAACCAATAACTTTATTAAGTGTTGCTTACAAAATCATAGCTAAGGCATGTTATGTTTTAGTGTTGTTATTAGGTTATTTGCAAATTACATGATAATTCAATGCCTTTCCAAAACAATAGCATAAAGAGGATCACTGAAAGAAACACAATCACAAGGTACGAAACATTTTGTCCTGGGAAACCATCATGGGGAAGAAAACCCAACAAAAACTTCTGCAAAAATAGAATTCCAATACAATGCCAAGGCTAAGACCAAAACCTCAAAGATAAACCAAGATTGAGTGTGCGCCTCTCTTATCCTTCATCCTTCTACTGCAACTACCTTCAAGATATGCGTGCTAGATGAGTGAGGGCGCGTATGCTCAAATAAGGAACCATCCTCACATATAAATACAAGTTGAGGAGGCGCTAGGGTTATGTCTCTTCACTTGGTGGGTCGGACTTCTCCTAGAAGTAGTTAAAACCACTTTATAATTACTAGGGGACGAATTTACAAATACCATGATACAAATGCAGTTTCACCTATCCACAAAAGGGGATTTGATCCTATACAAGATTCGACTTGATCAAAGCGCAAAAGGGGATTTGATCTATTAAATAATAACTCAAATGTAATTATAATATTCTTCGAAGTTACAATATTTAAACACACGCCTTAACAAGAAGGGTATTCTAATTACATCACTCAGTATAGCATCATTAAGAGAAGGAGAGGGAAACATCATCATCAACATCTAGAACATTGACTGACACATCAATAAATCATCAAAGTTTTTTCTCATCATCAATATAAATCATCTAGAGTAACATCATCATCATCATCATCAACATGAAGTTGAAACATCAACATCAATAGCATGAAGCTGGAACAACATCATCAACAACACGAAGCTAGAACAACAACATCATCAACAACACAAGGATGGAACAACATCATCAATAGCACAAAGCTGGGACAATATCATCAACAACATGTGGAAACATAATGAGGCAGGTATATCAGCAACAACATTTGTGGTACTCTGACAGACCGTCCTTACTAGACCTTCGAGATCTTCCCAGGAATCATAATATTCCCTACAATATAAAATCCTAACAAGCTACCACGTGGTACTCTGACAGGTCATCCTTATTGGACCTTCGGGATATGTCCAAGAATCATAAGATTATGTAAGATATAAAATCCTAACGGAGTTACCACTACAGACCATAGCTGGCATATACATGCATAGGTACTCTAATAGACCATCCTTATCGGACCTTTGGGATCTTCCCAGGGATGATAAATCCCCAAACATATGAAATCCTAACAGAGCTACCCATTATTGGTCAGGATACCATAGTATCATCAACATAACTCCCCCTTTCGAGGGAGGTCCTTTCAAACTACACCAATCTTGTCTCGGAAGCAGTCAAGATTCACACGAGACAGAGTCCTGGCCAACACATATGAAACTTTCTCACTATGCCAACATATAGGAGCTTTACATCTCCCCTCTACACCATATCACGAATGTAGTGATATCGAATCTCTATGTGCTTTGAATTATCATGCAACATTGGGTTCTCCGTCATCTTTATACAACTTTGGTTATCACATAGAATCATGGTGGCTTCCATATCTAGATCGGACAGACCTGTCAACAAATTCCAAATCCATATGGCTTCACAACTAGGGAAACATGTTGCAATGTACTCTGCTTCTTCCATACTGAGAGAAATTATGGATTGCTTCCCGCTTTTCCATGAAGTCATTGCTAACCCCAAACTGAAACAACATTTTGAAGTACGCTTTCTGTCTGAAGCACTTCCAACCCAATCTGAATTAGTATAACCATACAGTCTGAACTCATCATCTCCAGTATAAGAAAGACCATAATCCAACGTACCCTTAAGGTATCTCATCACATGCTTTTCAGCTACAAGGTGAACACGTCTGGGTTCCACTAGATATTGACTCAAGGTGTTCACAACAAAGCATATGTCTGGCCTAGTATTCGTTAGATACATCAATGATCCAATAATATGTCTGTATAGAGTAGAAGCAACCAACTTTGACGAAGTATCAACCAGGAGCTTCAAATTCGTTTCCATGGATGTGTTCATGGATTTACATTCCAACATGTCAAATCTCTTCAGTATTTCAACTGCATACAACCCTTGGTTAAGGAATATCTTCTCTGGGCTATGCCAAACTTCAAGACCTAAGAAATAATGCATCGGGCCAAGGCCTTTCATCTCAAACTTTGCAGCAAGCTTCTTCTTGCAATATGTGATGAACGTTTCTTCTCCTGTTAAGAATAATTCATCTACATATAGTAGCAATATTACTAGCTCAACATTCATAACCTTGAAGTAAAGGTTAGGATCAACTTTACTTTTGGTAAATCCCAAGCTCGTCAGGAAACTATCAATTCCTCCATACCAAGCTCTAAGAGCTTGCTTCATCTTGTACATAGATTTCTTCAACCTACAGACATGAGTCTTTCTATCTTCAACTTCAAACCCTTTTGATTGTTCTATATACACTTCTTCTTCAATAAAACCATTTAAAAGGGTTGTTTTCACATCCATCTAGTGTAACTTCCACTTCGTTTTGATTGCAAGAGCTATGACGGTTCTGATAGAAGTATATATGGCTACAGGAGAAAATGTTTTTTCATAGTCAATACCTTCCTTCTAAGAAAATCCACGAGCCACAAAGCTTTCCTTATGCATTTCAATACTTTCATTTGGTGCATGTTTTATTTTGTATATCCACTTGGAAGATACCGCATTTTTTTCTTTAGTCTAGGAACCATTTCCCATACATCTTTCTCTATAATGGATTGGTATTCTTTTATCATG
>JASDQU010737665.1:42026-61120 GCA_032191745.1 Picea mariana
GAATAGTATATTCAAATGTATGAAGAAGTACAGAACAGAACTGAAGAAGCACTTACAATAGGAAATAGCTGAGCTTATATATGCTCAAGCAAGACAGAATTAGAAAGTACAACTGTCCAGTACAGCTGGCAGTGTACGGTTAGTCTGTTGAGGATACAATATATTTAACAGGAATACCAGTATTGAATGTTAGTATCAGATTATAATTTTAGATTAAAAAGTCATTAATTGTACCCATTGTCAATAAGTGTACGTTTTTCAAATTAATTAAAAAAACAAACATTTTATAATAATTTTTGTCTATATTATCTTAATTATTATATTAGCATCAGATTGAAAAATAAATATAATTTATAACCATAATAGATATTCACATAGGTGTCCTTAGTATAGTTAATCTCATACTATGAACATTATAGTTATACACGACTTAGTTGTACCAGAGAATGAATAAGTCAATACATGACTCCTTCAATAATATCAATTTTGACATGGTAATAAAAAACGTTTTCAACACTTAAATTTAATAATAATCTTAAAAAAAAAATCTTTAGAAAAGCTTAACATTGTCTTATACAAAGGTAATTGTTTGGATATGTATAAGGGTTGATGTTGGATCGATTATATACATATATGTGCATCCTATATTATATTATATAAATACTATGGGTTAGATAATACATCTCACTTAAATTATCATTGAACATTGAACTATGGTTGAAAAATTAAGAATTTATATTAAATGAATGATGACCATTTAAGATATGGTATTGCTTTAAATTAATATTATTGTAAATTATTAAATTGAAATGGTTATTTTTAAGTTGTTATATTAGAAATTATCTACATTAGAACAAATGTTTTTAGTTTATGTTATGCATAAGAATAGTAACAATTTCAATACTTGAATTAAGAAGGTTTAGTCGTTATATCTTTAGGAATCTTGACTCATCGTTAGGGTGTTAAATGAAGTTTACAATGATACCTCGAAAAATCTTAGAGCTTAGTGACTAATTGACATAACATAGATGTTAATTAAATTGTTGAGCAATATAAATTTGATATTAAGTGTATTACTAGGATGGTGAATTTTAGAAAGCATTGAAATTTCCTTAGGGTTAGTTTATGGTATAGATATTTTGTCCCTTGATACTTAAACCTTGTTCTAAGTTAACACTATATAAGGAATGATGTTATTTAATTTACTTCGTCTACTATCACTATCACGTCTTTTAATTTTCCTTGCTTAGGTAATGTCACACTGACATAAATTTATTTATATTGATTTACAAAGGAATTTGTAATTAACTATATATATATACATACTGATCACTTTTAATATTCAATTACAATATGTTGTATCGAGGGTATGTTACATATGGTATTAGAGTGAGTTCAACCTTGCGACGACGGGTCGTTACGCCTTCCACTGTGTTATTTTTAAATGATTAAAGATGTATATCTAATACAATTTGATTTGTTCATGAAAGGTATCATGGTTAGAGGAAGTAGTATGAGTAGACGACATGGTGCAGGGGAAAGAGGTACGCTTACTACGAGATCATCCAGGCAGGAGGGATCAACTCCACTTGGAGAGGAGTAGACTATTGAGTAGGAGTAGGCTGTTGTGGGAAATGTGGTAGGTATGATGAGATCCTTCTAAAGGATGTCAGAGGAATTGATCAACCGTCTTGATCAGGATGAGGGAAAAAACTTTGTGCCCAATGAGGGTTGATAGCACACTCTAGCAAGTAGTAGTATTATATACAAAGAATTCGAGAAAGTGAAATTTCCCAAGTTATGGTGTGGCACAGACAACTTAGTCACCGAGGCATGGTTGGAGAACATGGCAATATGCTTTGCACTATGTGATTAAACCTCCATCATGAAAGTCAGCATGGAGGTCTTTCAACTGGAGGGGAGTGCTCTTCTTTGGTGGAAGACAATCCTACCTCAACTAAACATGGTCGTTGAAGATGTGTCATGGGAATTGTTTGAGGAATGTTTATGGGATAGGTACTTGTCAGATTAATTCATTGCATTCCATCTTAATGAGTTCAATGCCTTACGAAAAGGTATTCGTACGATACCAGAGTATGAGGCCGAGTTCATGGAGCTACTCAGATATGCTCCACATCTAAACACATAGAAGTTAAAGGTCAACAAGTTTGTCTTCAACCTTAACTTCAATATTCATGCGAAGGTGAGGATATTGATGCCTCAGATGTGGCATGATGCAGTTTAGAAGGCCCTCATTGCTAAGGAAGAGATGAACAATGGGGGTCAAGGCATGACTCCTTCCATATAGAAAGGATATGCGACACCGGGAGTGCAACAATGTGAGACACCAGTTAGGAAGACTTCGAGGAACCATGATATTCCCATAAGAATGGTATTCTCGACACCACGTCGACAAAATCTTTAGTAGAAGACTCCTTACAAAGCACCACCACAACAACAATAATTTAGATATGGTCCGTAGAACAGACCAATACAACATACTCCTAGGGAAACATCTTTTACTTTTGGGACTAGGAACAGAGGACCAAAGAACAAATGTTGGAAATTTCAAAAGCCAAATTACTAGAGGGATTGTCTGATTGAGAAGGGAAAGGACGTCAGATTAACAGGACCGACGATAGTTGGAGATTTCAGAAAGGCCCACATGATACATGAAACGATGAATAATTGTCTGGCTGAACATCAATCCACAGTGCTCGAAACATCAGGTATGATCGTCGATCAACATTTTAGTATTTTAATAGATCCAAGAGCTACTGAAAGTTTTATATCTAGTGTTTTACTTAAAAGAATTAAGGTGAAGGAAGTTGAACAAGACGATTTTAGACATGTGGAAATGGCATCGCGTGCCAAGCAAAGGTTGGAGGAAAAGTGAAGGATTGTAACATTCACTTAGGTGACTTCATGAAAAGTGTAAACCTATATGTTATAATCTTGGGATCTTACGATATAGTGATATGGATGGATTGTTTATAATCGCACGATGCGATACTTAACTGGAAGACGAAACAGTTAAGTTTAACAAATGATTTGGGGCATAGTAGAGTAATTCAAGGAAGAACCCAATGATTATCGTTAAGGTTTATTTATTCCTTACAATTACAGAAACATATGCGTA
Organism: Picea mariana; assembly: GCA_032191745.1. Classification (NCBI taxonomy): domain Eukaryota; kingdom Viridiplantae; phylum Streptophyta; class Pinopsida; order Pinales; family Pinaceae; genus Picea; species Picea mariana. Next base: position 45,166 of record JASDQU010737665.1, read on the forward strand.
ACAAATGTAAGTTATACACCATCTTAGTTAGCGCTTAATGAAAATTAGGACATGGAAATATTATAAAATATTCCTGGAGTATCGAAAATTTTTGATGTGTTTCTTGAGGAATTACTAGGTTTTCCGCCAAGAAGAGAATTGGAGTTTACCATAGATATGAAACTTGGAACTAAACCTATTGCAAGAAATCCATATCGGATGTCGACAATATAGTTGCAGGAGTTGAAATGCAATTGAAGGAGTTGTTAGACTTGGGACTTATATGTCCAAGCATATCACTGGGGGGTATGCCAATTATTTTTGTGAGAAGGAAGGATGGATCGTGGAGGCTTTGCATTGACTATCGTCAATTGAACAAAACTACAATCAAGAACCAATATCCATTGCCAAGGATTGACGACATGTTTGATCAAATGAAATGGGAAAATTTGTTCTCAAACATTGAATTGAGATCGGGTTATCATCAGTGAAGTATTAAGCAGGAAGATGTCCCTAGGACCGAATTTAAGACGAGATTCATACACTATGATTTTACTATTTTACCATTTGGACTAACAAATGCCCCGGCATATTCATGATTTTGATGAATGGGGTATTCCATGAATACTTGGACAAGTTTGTACAAGCATTCATTGATGATATATTGATTTATTCTTGGATGAAAGAAGAGAACAACGAACACTTGAGTTTATTTTTGCAGTGCTTAAAAGAAAACAATTGTATGTGAAACTGTCATAATGTTTATTTTATCAAACGAAGATTCATTATTAAATATCATATCTGGAGAAGGTATCACCGTGGATCCAATGAAAGTGGAGGCTATTATGGAATGTCTAGCATTGACGAATGTACAAGTACATATCTTTATGGGTTTGGTAGGTTATTATCGACACTTCGTAGAAGGTTTTTCAAAGATAGCAAATCCAATTACAGAATTATAGAAGAAAAACAAGAAATTTGTATAGTCAAAGATATGTGTGGAAGCATTTCAAAATCTTAAGGATTTATTAAAGAAAAAATCGATACTGAAATTCCTTGATATGGACAAGGAATTATTGGTATGCATGGACACATCCAAGGAAGGTCTAGGTGGAGTTTTGATGCAAGACATATGAGTGATTTCTTGTATTTCAATGAAATTGAGAAGGCATGAAAATAACTATGCAACACATGATTTGGATTTATTAGCAATCGTATATGCCTTACGAGTTTGGAGGCATTACCTTATCGGATGAAAATTCGAGTTAAAGACTGACCACTATGGATTACAACACATTTTTTACTCAAAGTGACTTGAACGTGCGACAAAGGTGTTGGTCATAACTACTTAGAAAATACGACTTTCAGTTGGACACCACGCATATTATTAGTAATATCTGTTAAGACAAATCTTCGAGAAAATATTCTATATTTACAGATAGACAATTATTGGTATAAGGAAGTTAAGGATAATATTGGACAAGATACCATGATGGTATTGAATTTTGAAGGTTATTCATTTGACAACGAGATATTGTTGAGGTATAACGAAAGAATTTATGCACCTCCTAATGATGAATTAAAGAAATTTGATTTTCAGCGAAACTCACCAAGCGATAGAATTTATGTACCTCCTAATGATGAATTAAGAATTTTGATTTTAAGAGAAACTCACCAAGCAATATACATGGGTCATCCTGGAGTTACAAAGATGAAGGCATACCTTAAGCCTTTATTCTTCTAGAAGGGAATGAAAGAGGATATACTTAATTACGTGGCAAGATGTCTAGAATGTCATTAAGTGAAGGTTGAGCATTGACATCCAACGAGTTTGTTACATCCACACGCATCCTAAATCAAAATGGGAATTCATTTCGAAGGACTTTATTTTTGGGTTTCCATTGATGGCAAGGAGACATGATTCAGTTTTTGTAGTCGTTGAAACTCTGATGAAGAGTGCACACTTTATTCCAATGCATACGAAGTATCAGGCACCTGACATAGCTAGATTTTTTGTTAGTGATATTATGATATTTCATGGTGTAATATGGAAGATAATATCTGATATAGAACAATGTTTACAGAATGATTTCAGACTAGTTTCCAAGAAGATTTGGGAACACAACTAAATTTTAGCACATCATATCACCCCGAAACAGATGGAAAAACAGAAGAAATGAACCAAATCTCAGAGGATATGCTTCGTATGTACTTGATGGATCAACATAAGCATTGGGAAGATTTCTTGTCATTGGTAATGTTTGCATACAACAACAATTATCAAAGTAAGATAAATATGGAACTGTTTGAGTTTCTTTATGGATGACCGTGTCAGACACCTCTGAGTTGGGATCGACTAGAGGATAGGGTATTTTTGTGGCCAAAATTAATCCAAGAAATGGAAGAGTATATGTGAACTATAAAAAAAGGATTAAATAAGTGCAAGATCGACATACGAGTTATGTTGATGCGCATCATGGTGACCGTAGTTATGAGGTTGGCGACAAAGTTTTCTTATGGGTGAAACCGCATAAGAGTTTGATAAAGTTTGGAAAGGGTGCTAAAATATCTCTTAGGTTTGTGGGGCCTTTCGAGGTTGTGGAAAATAAAGGACCTATGGGTTACCAACTAGCCTTGCCTGATTCTTCAAGCGTATGCATGATGTATTTCATGTATCTGTTTTGCGACATTATATTTCATATCCATCACATGTGGTTGATTTGAGTTATTTGCAGGTGTCGAGCGAGGTTTCTCTCATGGCGAAGCCAATCCACATCCTGTACCATCATACTCGAGAACTACGACATTGAATAGTTGATCAGGTCAAGGTCTAGTGGGACAATTATAGTCCATACTCGGACACATGGGAGGACGCATATGAGATGCGTCAATCATTTCTTTATTTGTTTGATAGATTAGATATGTAGATTTGTGTTAGATACATTTCATTCTACCATTATTGACATTGTACAAACTTCATGTTAGGATATTTAGACACTTAGGAGTTATTTAAGATATACTTGATCTAATGTGTCGTTAGGTAAAATTGTGTTTCTTAGTGTGTTTCTTTAGTATGCATTAGTATTCATTTGTAGTTAGGAAATCTGATGGTCATGATATGTTACCAACATAGAGTGATCCAACGGTTCATATTCTCCTCAATCTTAACTGCCATTGATCTGTGGCTTAACACCCGATTGGTCCATGATCTCTATTTAAAGATCATGGAGGTTCATTTGTCAATGATCGATTGTGAGAAAATCTCTTGTAAAATATCTCTGTAATCTTTCTTTTACATTAATAAACTACTCCAAGTGGCTGCGTTGGTTGGGGCCATGGATGTTTCCTCATAAGGGGTTTTACGATGTCTAAACATCAGTGTATTGATATTTTATATGTTTGTGTGAGTGGTTGTTGAAGGTTTTATTCCTTTTTTGGAATACATGTGTTGTCGAACATGGTATAAGAGCTTGTTTGAAGACCTACTCCTATTGTAGATCGAGATCATGAAGCCAAGTTGTCTCATCCCCATTTTCTGCCATTTCCGTACATTTATGGGATGAGAGGATTGTTCCATTGTTTCCGGAGCACTCGCTTTAGTCAATAACATTTTTCGTTTCGCTCAAAAAAGTTTATGTTTTCCCAAGATACGGCCATTTTAGTGAGATCTAGAGGTATAAAGCCTGAATACGCCATTTCTAAATTTTTGCAGAGTATTATTTTGGTTTTATTTTGGTTTTATATTATTTATTTCCGGGTTTCTACTCTTTTAGATCTATGTATTCTCTTTCCCCCACTTCATAAAAAAACTTACACCACCACGTGGTCCTTTGGTTATCATTTATGCCTTTTTTTAAAAAGGGCATAATTTTCACATCCAAACTCTGTTTTAAGTGTCATTTTTTTTTTAAATCGCCTAATTTTTCGAGATATTTCCATCGAGATGATCTGTTTTAGTTTTTAAATCCATATTATATACATATTTAATATGGATTCTTCTAGTAATATTTTTCTTACCAACACCAATTACTTCCAATGGAAAACTCATATGGAGGATTTATTAAGAAGTAAAGGCTTGTATCAGATTACCTTGGGAAAGGAAAAAGAACCCACTAATGTTGATAGGAAATAAAATGGGATAATAGGAGTGACAAAGCACGTGGACTAATCAGAATGTCCATCTCTCCTTATTTAAGGTTCCACTTTAAAGAAATCGATGACCCTCATGAAGCTTGGGAAAAGATTGCATATGTGTTTGGTAAACTCAATATTATCTGAGCGCAACAGTTAGAAAATCAAGTATGGAATTTAAGTCCAAGTGATTTTTCTTGCATTGGAGACTATCTATCTAAGTTTAAAACACTTAGAATTTTATGTGAAGAATGTGATATAAAGATGGAGGAAGAGCATTGCATCTATCTTATTTTTTCTAAGCTAGGTAGTGCATATTCTATGTTTGTATCTACCTTTTATGTCATGAGAGAGGCTCTATGGAAAGTTTATTAAAAACCCACTCTGGAGTCCTTTTGTGCTTCTTTGATTAGAGAGAAAGATAAGCTTGTACAACTTGGAGTGATCATCACTGCAGGTACCTCCAACAAATCCTTAGTCACCCAACAAAAAGATAAACCCAAGAATCCCAAGAATCAACATCATCGCTACAACAACAAGAAACATAAGGGTCCCAAATCCACTCAAACAAATTCATCTACTAATGGTGTCAAAGGAGCAAAATATAAAAATAAAAAGACTGAAAGACATTGCAACTTTTGCGATAAAGATTGTCATGATGAGTCCAAATGTTTCAAGAAGATGGAAGCTTTACAAGAAGCAATGAAGATGCACACCATCAATATTGATTCTACTTCTTCTTCTTCTTCTCATGGACATGCACTTTCTTCTTCTGGTTTCTCCTTCAATACAACTTCTACTTTTCTTCTGATGAGTGGCTTATTGATTATGGAGCATCTTATCATATGGCTAAGGATAAAGACATATTTTCTGCTCTAAATGAATGTAACACCAATAAAATATTTTTCAGTGATGATAGATCTCTTAGTGTTGTGGGATCTGGAACAACTCAAGTAGATAATGGTCATTTCAATGATGCATTATGTGTTCCAAGTATTTCTTGCAACCTTCTATCATTATATCAAATCACTCATTCAAGTGAAGGTAAATTGTAGAGTTTTCACCTCACCAATTTCTAATCAAGGATCTAAAACATCCTAAGCATGTTCTTGCAACTAGAATTGTTGATGATATTAACAGGTTGTACAAGTTTGACAACTTTGGGTACTCATATTTTTCATCAATTTGTTTTGCTCATAGCAATGACTTGGAAAACATTGGCATGAGTAGGTTGGTCATCTAAACTATCACTCATTGCAACAACTATGTAATCAATAGATGGTGAGTGGACTTCCTCCTATTTAATGCAGAGATGGTGTTTGTGTCGGTTGTGTTCTCAACAAACATCATCGAGACAATTTTGATAAGCATGCCTCTTGGCATGCCTTGGGCCCTTTGAAACTTGTTCACATTGATTTCTACGGTCCACTTTCTACTCCTTTTTCTAGGTGCTAGTATTTCTTAACATTCATTGATGACTTTTCTAGATGCACTTGGGTTTACTTATTAAAACTTAAGAGAGAAGTTTTTGATAAGTTTTTGGCCTACAAGGCCCTGGTAGAAAAACAATCTGGACATCAAATTCAAAGGTTAAGAATAGATAATGGAGACGAATATGTCAACAATAATTTTACATGTTACTGCACTACACAAGGCATGCAAATGAAACACACAGTTGCATATACACCACAACAAAATGGTGTTGTTGAGATAAAGAATGGCACATTAAAAGAAATGGCTAATTGTATGATCCAATCTAAGGGATTAAATCTAAAGTATTCGGTGAAATCCATCAACTGTGCAAATTACATAGTAAATAGCACTCCCACAAAGGTTGTTAAAATTATAACACTGGAAGAATCTTGGACTAAAATTAAACCCGATGTAAGTCAATTTCATGTATTTGGAAGTATAGCATGGGCTCACATTCCTGATGAGAAAAGGAAAGAATTGTAGCCTAAAAGTGAGAAGTGTATATTTGTTTATTATTGTGAAGATGTCAAAGGTTATAGACTTCTTCGACCACATTGTAATGAAATTATTATTAGAAGAGATGTTAAATTTCATCAAAATCTCTTGTCCTGTGAGCCTAATTCGAAGATTATTCCTTCTTCGGCCTGCGAGCCATCTTCGAGGTTTGTGCCTTCTTCAATCTGTGATCCATCTTCGGTGTTTGTGCCTTCTTCTGTTTCTTTTCTGGTTTCTTCTTTAGATAATGACAGTGAGGATGAAAATCCACCTCCGCCTACTCACCTTCCTCTAGATGATTCCTTTGAATCTGAACCAGCACCAGCTCCACCGCTTCCTATATGGGTTCGTTCAACATGAGAAGAAACTGGTGATCTTCTTGGTGATCCTTCAGATCAGCGTCAGACACGTTCATAGTTCTATTAATCCTCTTCTCTTTTGTCTCAAGTTTCAGAGACTCATGATCTAGAGAAATTTGTAGAACCTTTAGGTCATCCATATTGGGATACAACAATGAATGAAGAGTATCGTTCTTTAATGGAAAACGATAGTTTGGATCTTGTACCTCTTCCAAAAGAAAGAAAATTTTTCAGATGTAAATGGGTCTATAGAACTAAGTATGCATCAGATGGAAGTGTTGAAAGACACAAGGCTTAGTTAGTTGCCAAAGTATTTTCCCAATTTGAAGGAATGGAATATAATGAAACCTTTCCTCCTGTAGCCAAAATGAATTCCATTTGTCTTTTTCTTGCCCTTGTTGCCTCACATAAATGCGAGGTCCATCATATGGATATTAAATCTGTCTTCTTGCATGGAGATTTACAAGAAGAAATCTACATGGAACAACCTCATGTCTATGTCTAGAATGACTCTTGCCTTGTTTATCGCCTTACGAAATCTCTTTATGGTCTTAAGCAAGATCCCTCAGCTTGGTATGCCAAAATGGACAACTTTCTTACTGACATCGTGTTCTCTAAATTCAATTCTGATCCTAATGTCTATACCAAGAAAGTAGGAATCCATCTCATCATCCTTGTCCTTTATGTTGATGACCTTATCGTTACTAGTAGTGACTCAAAAATTTTAAACCATGTGAAAACCAGCCTTGAGAAAAAAATTGAAATGACAGACTTAGGCTTTTTGCACTATTTTCTTAGCCTCCAAGTTTTTGCAAACCAGTGAAGGAATTTTTATTTCCTAGTCTAAGTATGCTTTTGAACTTCTTCATCGCTTTCACATGGACGATTGTAAACCATCCCCTTCTCCCTTCCAGTCTGGATTCAATCTTACTGCCACTTGTACTTCTTCCAAAGTTGATGCCACCTTGTACCATTAGTTAGTTGGTAGCCTCTTATACTTGACTCATACCTATCCCGATATTTCCTTTGTTGTTGTTCTTGTTGCCCGGTATATGCAAACACCCCATGAAATCCATTGGAAAGCAACTAAAAAGATACTTCACTATGTCTGTGGTATAGTTTAGTTTGGGATACATTACAGTTCAGGGGGGACTCCGTTATTGGTTGGTTTCATTGATTTAGATTGGGTCAGCGACCCGATGATCGAAAGTCTACTATACATTATGTTTTCAGCCTTGGTTTAGGACCTGTCACTTGGGCTTGTAAGAAACAACATGCTATTTAACTTTCTTCATCAGAAGTAGAGTATTGAGCAACGATAAAAGAAAGTTAGGAAGCCCAGTGGCTTCGACATATCCTTTCAGAGTTTGGATTCTAGTAGCAACATCTGACCATCCTTTGGTGCGAAAATCATAGTGACATAAAGCTCGCCAAAGACCCAGTTCAACATCATCGCAACAAACACATTGAGATACACATGCACTTCATCAGAAAGTGCATTCATGATCAAGTTATTGAAGTGCTATTTTGACATACAAAAGATCAAGTTGCAGACATTTTCATAAAGTCTTTTATAGAAGGAAATTTTTCCAAACTTCAATCCATGTTAGGAGTTCAAAAAGTTGTCATCAAGGGGGCATAGGCTCTAATTCATCCTTCCTTATTCTATTGTGTCAATATTGTAAATCCTTCAATACTATCCCAAGTTATTCTTAAGGGGGGGTGTTAGGATATTTAGACACTTAGGAGTTAGTTAAGATTTACTTGGTCTAATGTGTCATTATGTAAAAGTGTGTTTCTTTTTTATGCAATAGTATGAAATTGTAGTTAGGAAATTTGACGGTCACAATATGTTCCCGACATAGAGTGATATGATGGTTCATATTCTCCTCGATATTAAAGACCATTGATCTATGGCTTAACACGCGATTGGTCCATGATCTCTATTTATAGAGCATGGAGGGTCATTTGATGATGATCAATTGTGAGAAAATCTCTTGTAAAATATCTCTGTAATCTTTCTTTTGCATTAATAAATGCTCCAAGTGGTCGCATTGGTTCGGGTCGTGAATGTTTCCTGTGGGGGTTTTACGGTAGTTAGGAAATATGACAGTCACAATATGTTCCCAACATAGAGTGATCTGATGGTTCATATTCTCCTCGATATTAATGACCATTGATCTATGGCTTAACATGCAATTGGTCCATGATCTCTATTTATAGAGCATGGTGGGTCATTTGACAATGATTGATTGTGAGAAACTCTCTTGTAAAATATCTCTGTAATCTTTCTTTTGCATTAATAAATGATCCAAGTGGTCGCATTGGTTGGGGTCATGGATGTTTCCCATAGGGGTTTTACCATGTCAAAACATTGGTGTGTTGATCTCTGATCTAGTTGTTTCAGTGGTTACTGAAGGTGTTTGTCCTCTATTGGAATACTCGGCCTAATGTGTCATTATGTAAAAGTGTGTTTCTTTAGTATGAAATAGAATGCAATTGTAGTTAGGAAATCTAATGATAACGATATGTTCCTAACATAGAGTGATATGATGGTTCATATTGTCCTCGATATTAACAACCATTGATTTGTGTCTTAACACTCGATTGGTCCATGATCTCTATTTATAGAGCATGGAGGGTCATTTGACGATGATAGATTGTGAGAAAATCTCTTGTAAAATATCTCTGTAATCTTTCTTTTGCATTAATAAATTCTCCAAGTGGCTGCGTTGGCTAGGGTCATGGATGTTTCCCGTAGGGGTTTTACCATGTCAAAACATTAGTGTGTTGATCTTTGATCTGGTTGTTTGAGTGGTTACTGAAGGTGTTTGTCCTCTATTGGAATACCTATGTTGTTGAACACTTCAAGAAAAAGTTTAAAACAAGAGGGGGTGTATGTAACATCCAGTTCTAATGAGCACATTTTATACTGACTTATTCTTTGAAGACACTTTCGAACATGTGATCTGACTATGATACATTATGATTATGCTTTGATTATGAGTTATGTTATGATTTCATTGTGATTATATGTTAATTTATATATGTGTATATGTATCGACAGGTATTATTGATGAGTTTCCCTGAGTGTATAGGATACATGATAGGTTGATGATGTTAATGGCATCAGCAAAATTCCTTGGGATCCAGATTGAGTCAGGGAGTGGACTTGTATTTGGTTTGATTTTTGAGTATTGATTTACATGTATATATGATGATTTCAGTATGGATGTTTTGTATATGGATTCTTGATAGTATGCTTGTCAGTGGATGTAGGCTTGTAGACACTTTCTAATCCAACTCACATAAGGAGTAAAGGGGTGATGAAAAAAAAAAAGGCAGTTGAAGGAGAGGTGTGGAAACATCCCTGGCACAGACTACTAGCACTCCCTCCATGAAATGAACACATGGTTAGTGATTACCTCATTCCGAGAGGTCCATGATGTTGTGAGCGAAGACTGAGATAGTCATTCACAAGGAATTCTAAGGGGCACACAATAAGACAAAATCCATATTCCTTAGAAGCCCTTAGTCTCTGACAAGGTCAACTAAGTGGAGTGTTGAATCCAAGGTTTGACAAACTTCCAAAACTAGTCAAAGGTGAGTGGCACCCTTGGAGCATGGAGGTGCGTCTTGAAGGGCACGTCGTGTAATCAAATGTGAATAAATAAAAATCTAGATGGTCTAGAAAACAACATAAAATACTTAGACTTGTTAGAAATGAGCATGTAAATGATTATTTAATTATAAACAAGAAATTAACAAGAGTGTAAGGCTAAGTCTAAATCTAAAGATATAATTAAATAAATTATTAATTAAGTTAGATAAATTGAGATATAGTCAAACTCTAAGAAAAGAAGGAATAAGAATTAAAGGTTGAGTAAATGCACATGTTTGCATGAAAACAATAAAAGATATTTATAAATAAAAAGAAGTTAAAACATGAGAGAATAGGGTGTCAACATAGAGTGGCATATTGATTCAATCTTCCACTAATCCTAACTAAAAGAAGAATCCTAATCCAACTCAAATTAAGATCTAGTTAGGGGACACTCAATAAATGAGAAATTGGGGAACAAAGGGACAACTAAGAGAAAAAATAGGAACACATTGGGAATGTGGGGGAAAATGGTATTTTAAATAAAATAAAAAGAGGAATTACTTGTGCAACTTGGGGAGACTGTGATGCTTGTGGTGGGTGAATATTCCTCTAATTAAATTATTAAAAAATTAAATATTTGTGCATGAGGATAAGTGTCATTAAGAAATTTTCTATATAAGAAATGGAGAAGAGGAAAATACTCAACTTTGTTAGTATTATTATGCTGCCAAAAAATTTCTTGACTAAGTTTTACTTGTGAGAGTTGGGTTCCAAGACTTGAAAGAGTGGAAGATTTTCCTTGCGAGGCAAGTTTTGGGCGTTATTGGTTTCTGGTTTTTGTGTGTGCCCCCTTTGCGGCTCAGGGGCTAAGGTGGACAGATTACCCCTAACATTGATTGGGAGGTACCAATGAAGTCCTCGGATTAACAAGGATATAGGAGGGACATGCGATAATCATTTTTTTGTAAACATTATTGGATATCAGTCCTTTGATTATNATGGGTGAATATTGAATCAACATGATCGTTTCTGTTTGTATATAAATTTTAAAGGTGCATGCCCCTATGGATATAACGAAGTATAGATCTGTAAATAATTTAAGATTTAGACATGTTTGAATTCATCAGTCGAAAAAGTCAATATTTCTTCCTCATCCATGTATACAATATTTATTTGAACACAACAAGTTACTATTGATACATTGTAATAGTAGATCCATTTCTACATAATTTACAGTACCAATTCACTTCTTCAATTTAATTTGCCTCTGTTAGATTCATAACTTGTTTCGAGAAATTGTTTAATTGAAATTAAGAATATATTTTTATTCCTGTGCACCGATCATGGCAGGGATAAGTATCTTCCTATTGTCTATGTGACTGATAAGAAGGAGTGATAGTTGTCACTCTGGTTAAATAGTCTTGTTATTTTAGTATCAACAATATCTTTTAATGGTATAAAATTAGTTCTTGCTAGGAGGATCGAATTCTATCACCCGAATTTCTGGTAGTCGCCTTCACTTTCATAAAAAAAAGAAAATGTTGAAACCCTAGAGTTAGATACGCAATTCATCATTATTGTTTCACGAGGAAATTTACGCAGACACAAACACAGAATTGAGGAAGCAGGTGATTTTATGCCAGTCTTATTCTCTTTGAAGTTTCTAATTTATAGTTTTGTACCTTCTTTTTCCCAACTAAACTCTTTGAAGTTTCTAATTTATAGTTTTGTACCTTCTTCCTAATTTGCAATAGGGCCAGAATTATATCGTTCATGCCTTAGTTTAAATATATCCAATTTAATTCCATTCTAACCAACAGTTGAGAGAACTACTTGGTGCACGAATCTCATGAAGTAAACCGCCAATATGACTGGCAAAATCATACCCCAAGAAGTTATCGGTTAAGTTGGCCCCATAAACATTGAGAAGGTTTAGAGCTTCTTGCCGAAGCCAACCTAACCTGCAATTCTTTCTTTGAATGAGGTAGTGCCTTAGTTAAGCACAACTTGTTTCCCATATGACGATGTTAATTCGCTCGTCTCTTCCAGTCTATTTTCTTTGCATAACCCTATGATCATTATAGTATAAATGAATCTTTGGTCAACGATCACTTTCCATATTTTATTATCCAGCTCGAAGGTCTCTTATGTCAGACAATAATCATTTCACCGCCTGAATAATGATAGATTGGTGACCGTCTTGACCCTTCAAGACTCGAAGATCAAGCACCGTTTTACCGATAGCTCAAGCAGTGGCCACCTTAACCTTTGAAGGCCATGATATACCATCACCATTTTAATTAAATTTTTCCAAAGATCGAAGGGGAAATTTTTGTTTTATAAATACCTGAAACAAATTGTAATTCATAAGAGCTTGAAAGCATATTGAATGGATTTTTTTATTTTTCTTATATTTGGAGGTGTTCTCTCCATTGATACACTATTTTATTGAGTTTGTAAACTCTTTCGATTTATATCTTAGCCTTAAGCATTTCACGCTATTTTATTTATTGACTTCGTATAAGGTTGTTGGTGCACGCATGGAGTTAGAGCACGTGGAGTTGGAGTGCATGGAGTTTATTTGTTTGACTGCACAGAGTTTATTTGTTGAGTGCATGGAGTTTATTTGTTGAGTGCACGGATTTTATTTGTTTACTGCATGGAGTTTATTTGTTGTTTTGTATTTTGCGTAGCGTATTTGTAAAAGCCAAAATCCGAACTCCGATTTGCCTTCATTTTTCACATTTGGTATCAGATGTTGTAGTCTATTCTGTTATTGCTTAGTTCATTGTAGATTATTCCTGTTGGTGCCAAATTTTATTCTGTTATTTTCCTGTGTGAAGGTTTATTTAAATTTCTTTCAAAATTTTTATATAAATGGTTGTGTCTGGTAGTAGTTCTTCTCAGATTCAGGTTCCTGTTCTGAGCGAGAATTCATATGACTCTTGGTATATTCAAATGAGGACTATTTTACGTTCTCGAGATTTATGGACCTATGTTATTGATGGTTATGCTGAGCCAACTGATGTAGCAGCATAATTGGCTCTCTCTAATACTGACCGTGTTTTGCTGAAGGAAAACAGGAAAAAGGATAACAAGGCCCTTGGATTAATCCATCAAGGATTAGATGAATCCATTTTTACGAAGATCTCCAGTGCTGCATCTTTGAAGATGGCTTGGGACATCCTTGAAACCTGTTATCAAGGTGTGTCCAAGGTGAAGACAGTCAAGTTGCATAACTTGAGAAGGGACTTCGAAAATGTGAAGATGAAGGATAATGAAAGTGTTGATACTTTCATGACTCAAGTGATGAGTGTTTTGAACCAGCTCAAGTAGTATGGATATGATGTTGACAATAAGAGAGTTATTGAGTAAGTGCTAAGAAGTTTACCCAAGAATTTTGAGCCTGTTGTTGTTCCCATAGAGGAATTTAAAGATTTAAGTCTAATGCAAATTGATGAATTAACTAGTTCTCTTGTTGCTCATGAATCTAGGATATCTAGATATGAAGAAGGATCAATGGAGCATGCTTTCAAATCCCAACTACATGTTACCAGAGGCAGAGGCAAAGGAAGGTCTTATAATCGTGGAAGAGGAGGTCGATTTTTTGGTCGAAGGGACAACAAAACTGAATAAGAGTTTGTGGAGAAGTCCCAGCAAAATCCTCCTAATTTAAGAGGGAGAAACAACAAACCTTGGTAGTAAGAAAATCAGAGGTATCATAAAAGTAGAGTACAATGTTATTATTTTAAGAAGTTTGGGCATTTTGCTAACAAATGTTGGAAGAAGCAGGCAGATGCTGGAAAGAAATATGCACATATCACAAATGAGTCTAAGGATGATCAAAATCCTATGTTCTTGAATTGTAATGTCACTCAAGAAAGTGCTAAGGATATTTGGTTTTTGGATAATGGTTGCAGTAACCACATGACTGGTAATAAGGACTTGTTTTCTTCTATTGATACTAGTATTCAGTCTAAAGTAAAACTGGGAAATGATTATAAGGTTACAGTCAATGGTAAAGGTGTAGTTCCATTTTACACTAATTACTTTGTGCCTGGTTTAAAATGCAATCTTATTAGTGTTGGACAACTGATGGAGAAAAAGTGCAGAGTATTCTTCAAGAACAAGGTATGTACAATTTATGATAAATTACCCAGCAAACAGTTGATTGAAGAGTAGAGATGACCAAGAATAGAATGTTTCCACTTGTTATGAGAAATGATTTGAGTGGTTCTTTGAATGCTTATAAAGCTGGAAGTTTAGATGAATCTTGGTTATGGCATTTGAGATATGGTCATTTACATTTTGGTGTCTTAGATCTGTTACAGAAGAAGCAGATGGTAAAGGGGTTGCCCTATATTCAACAACCTACAAGCTCTTGTGAGAGTTGTATACTTGGGAAGCATCACAGAGATAAATTTGTTTCGGGAGTTTCTTACAGAGCAAAAGCTCCATTGGAAATTGTCCACACAGATTTGTGTGGACCTATGCAAACACCTTCTTTGATTGGTAGTGTTTATTTTATGACTTTTATTGATGATTTCAGTAGGAAGACTTGGTTGTATTTGTTGAAGCAGAAATATAAAGCCTTTGAGTTTTCAAGAGGTTTAAGTCTATGGTAGAGAATGAGAGTGGTCGAACCATTAAGATCCTTAGGTCTGACAGAGGAGGCGAGTATAAACTAAATGAATTCATTGAATTATGTGATTCTCGTGGAATTAAAAGGTAATTCATTGCTCGTTATACTCCAAAGTAGAATGGAGTGGCTGAAAGGAAGAATCGAACCATCATGAATATGGCTCGAAGCATGTTGAAAGAGAAGCATCTTTCAAATGAATATTGGGAAGATGTGGTTGTTTGTTCTTTCTATATCTTGAATAGAAGTCTAACCAAGACCATGAGGAATCACGTTCCTCAGGAAGCCTGGGATGATAAACCTTTCAATGTTTCTCATTTCAGAATTTTTGGATGTGTTGCATTTGTGCATGTACCTATAGAAATGAGGAGGAAGTTGGATGACAAGAGGGAGAGATGTATCTTTTTTGGATACAGTGAAGAATCTAGGGCATATAAACTCTACAATCCCATCACCCAGAAATATGTAATCAACAGAGATGTTCAATTTAAAGAAGAGGAAACCTGGGATGGAAGTATTGATAAATTTGTTTCAAAGGGAGTTGTGTTACCCCGTGAAGATGATGATGGAGATGAGTAGGTTGAAGGTGGTGGACAGTTGGTTCCACATGCACTTGTGCCTGCAACGAGAAGTCCTATGAAGGAAGCACCAGATTTCAACCCATCTCAATTTAGAACGCCCATTACTCATGAGCATGGTGAGCCATCTGGACATGGTGGACATCAAACAGATTCACAGGTAAGTAGTGAATCAAATCCTACTTTAGCATCATTGAAAAACAGATTTAAAGGTCAAAAGACTAGGATCTTAAGAGAATTATATGATCAGAATGAATAAGTAGATCAGATTTCAAATTTTTCATTAATGGCATGTGATCCTGTAAGTTTTGATGAAGCTGCTAAAGAGGATGTCTGTATAAAAGCAATGGATGAGGAGATTGATTCCATTGAAATAAATAACACTTGGGATCTTGTAGATTTACCTGAAGGTAAGAACAATATTGGTGTTAAGTGGGTTTATAAGACTAAGATGAATGCAGAAGGTGAAGTTGAAAAGTACAAAGAAAGACTTGTAGCTCAGGGGTTTAGTCAGCAACCCGGTATTGATTACAATGAAACCTTTGCTCCTGTAACAAGAATTGACATTGTGAGGATGGTCTTAGCTATTGCAACTCGGAATAAATGGATCATGCATCAGATGGAAATTAAGTCTGCATTCTTGAATGGATGTTTGGAAGAAGAGGTTTATGTAAGACAACCTCTGGGTTATGAGATT
>JASDQU010737665.1:65234-76836 GCA_032191745.1 Picea mariana
GGGCATGCAAATGAAACACACTATTTCATATACACCACAACAAAATGGTGTTGCTGAGATAAAGAACGACACATTAAAAGAAATGGCTAATTGTATGATCCAATCTAAGGGATTAAATCTAGAGTATTGGGTAAAATCCATCAACTGTGCAAATTACATAGTAAATAGCACTCCCACAAAGGCTGTTAAAATTATAACACTGGAAGAATCTTGGACTAAAATTAAACCTGATGTAAGTCACTTCCGTGTATTTGGAAGTATAGTATGGGCTCACATTCCTGATCAGAAAAGGAAAGAATTGCAGCCTAAAAGTGAGAAGTGTATATTTGTTTGTTATTGTGAAAATGTCAAAGGTTATAGACTTCTTCAACCACATTGTAATAAAATTATTATTAGAATAGATGTTAAATTTCATCAAAATCTTTTGTCCTGTGAGCCTAATTCGAAGACTGTTCCTTCTTCGGCCAGCGAGCCATCTTAGAGGTTTGTGCCTTCTTCAGTCTGCGATCCATCTTCGACGTTTGTGCCTTCTTCTGTTTCTTTTCTGGTTTCTTCTTCAGATGATGACAGTGAGGATGAAAATCCACCTTCACCTACTCACCTTCCTCTAAATGATTCCTTTGAATCTGAACCAGCACTAGCTCCACCGCTTCCTATATGGGTTCATTCAACACGAGAAGAAACTGGTGATCTTCTCAGTGATCCTTTAGATCAGTGTCAAACAGGTTCATAGTTCTATTAATCCTCTTCTCTTTTGTCTCAAGTTTCAGAGACTCATGATCTAGAGACATTTGTAGAACCTTTAGATCATCCATATTGGGATACAACAATGAATGAAGAGTATCGTTCTTTAATGGAAAATGATAGTTTGGATCTTGTACCTCTTCCAAAAGAAAGAAAATTTGTGAGATGTAAATGGGTCTATAGAACTAAGTATGCATCAGATGGAAGTGTTGAAAGACACAAGGCTCAGTTAGTTGCCAAAGGATTTTCTCAAGTTGAAGGAATTGAATATAATGAAACATTTCCTTCTGTAGCCAAAATGAATTCCATTTGTATTTTTCTTTCCCTTGTTGCCTCGCATAAATGCGAGGTCCATCAGATGGATGTTAAATATGTCTTCTTTCATGGATATTTACAAGAAGAAATCTACATGGAACAACCTCGTGTCTATGTCTAGAATGACTCTAGCCTTGTTTGTCGCCTTACGAAATCTCTTTATGGTCTTAAGCAAGATCCCTCAGCTTGGTATGCCAAAATGGACAACTTTCTTACTGACACTGGATTCTCTAGATTCCATTCTGATCCTAATGTCTATACCAAGAAAGTAGGAAGCCATCTCATCATCCTTGTCTTTTATGTTGATGACCTTATCATTACTAGTAGTGACTCAACAATTTTAAACATGTGAAAACCAGCCTTAAGAAAAAATTTGAAATGACAAACTTAGGCTTTTTGCACGATTTCCTTAGCCTCCAAGTTTTTTCAAACCAATGAAGGAATTTTTATTTCCTAGGCTAAGTATGCTTTTGAACTTCTTCGTCGCTTTCACATGGACGATTGTAAACCATCCCCTTCTCCCTTCCATTCTGGATTCAATCTTATTGCCACATGTACTTCTCCCAAATTTTATGCCACCTTGTACTGTCAATTAGTTGGTACCCTCTTATACTTGACTCATACCTATCCCGATATTTCCTTTGTTGTTGGTCTTGCTGCCCGGTATATGCAAACACCCCATGAAATCCATTGGAAAGCAACTAAAAGGATACTTCACTATGTATGTGGTATAGTTCAGTTTGGGATACATTACAGTTCAGGGGGGACTCTGTTATTGGTTGGTTTCATTGATTCAGATTGGATCGGCGACCCTGATGATCGAAAGTCTACTGTACATTATGTTTTCAGCCTTGGTTTAGGACCTGTCACTTGGGCCTATAAGAAACAACATGCTATTTAACTTTCTTCAGCAGAAGTAGAGTACCAAGCAACGATAAAAGAAAGTTAGGAAGCCCAGTGGCTTCGACAGATTCTTTCAGAGTTTGTATTCTAGTAGCAACATCTGACCATCCTTTGGTGCAAAAATCATAGTGACATAAAGCTCACCAAAGACCCAGTTCAACATCATTGCAACAAACACATCGAGATACACATGCACTTCATCAGAAAGTGCATTCATGATCAAGTTATTGAAGTGCTCTTTTGACATACAGAAGATCAAGTTGCAGACATTTTCATAAAGTCTCTTATAGAAGGAAATTTTTTGAAACTTCAATCCATGTTAGGAGTTCAGAAAGTTGTCATCAAGGGGGCATAGGCTCTAATTCCTCCTTCCTTATCCTATTGTGTCAATATTGTAAATCCTTCAATATTATCCCAAGTTATTCTTAAAGGGGGATGTTAGGATATTTAGACACATAGGACTTAGTTAAGATCTACTTGGTCTAATGTGTCATTATGTAAAAGTGTGTTTCTTTATTATGCGATAGTATGAAATTGTAGTTAGGAAATTTGACGGTCATGATATGTTCCCGACATAGACTGATATGATGGTTCATATTCTCCTCGATATTAACAACCATTGATCTATGGATTAACACACGATTGGTCCATGATCTCTATTTATAGAGCATGGAGGGTCATTTGACAATGATTGATTGTGAAAAACTCTCTTGTAAAATATCTCTATAATCTTTCTTTTTCATTAATAAATTCTCCAAGTGGTCGCGTTGGCTCGGGTCGTGGATGTTTCCCGTAGGGGTTTTATGGTAGTTAGGAAATATGACAGTCACAATATGTTCCCAGCATAGAGTGATCTGATGGTTCATATTCTCCTCGATATTAATGACCATTGATCTGTGGCTTAACATGCAATTGGTTCATGATCTCTATTTATAGAGCATGGAGGGTCATTTGACGATGATTGATTATGAGAAAATCTCTTGTAAAAAATCTTTGTAATCTTTCTTTTGCATTAATAAATGATCCAAGTGGTTGCATTCGTTGGGGTCATGGATGTTTCTCGTCGGGGTTTTACCACATCAAAACATCGATGTGTTGATCTTTGATCTGGTTGTTTGAGTGGTTATTGAAGGTGTTTGTCCTCTATTGGAATACTTGGTCTAATGTGTCGTTATGTAAAAGTGTGTTTCTTTAGTATGCAATAGTATGCAATTGTAGTTAGGAAATCTAACGCTAACGATATGTTCCTAACATAGAGTGATACGATGGTTCATATTGTCCTTGATATTAACGACCATTGATCTGTGGCTTAACACTCGATTGGTCCATGATCTCTATTTATAGAGCATGGAGGGTCATTTGACGATTATAGATTGTGAGAAAATATCTTGTAAAATATCTATGTAATCTTTCTTTTGCATTAATAAATGTTCCAAGTGGCTGCATTGGCTGGGGTCATGGATGTTTCCCGTAGGGGTTTTACCATGTCAAAACATCAGTGTGTTGATCTTTGATCTGGTTGTTTGAGTGGTTACTGAAGGTGTCTGTCCTCTATTGGAATACCTATGTTGCTGAACACTTCAAGAAAAAGTTTAAAACAAGAGGGGGTGTATGTAACATCTGGTTCTAATGAGCACATTTTATACTGACTTATTCTTTGAAGACACTTGCAAACAAGTGATATGATTCTGATACATTAAGATTATGCTTTGATTACAAGTTATGTTATGATTTCATTGCGATTATATGTTAATTTCTATATATGTATATGTATCGACAGGTATTATTGATGAGTTTCCCTGAGTGTACAGGATACATGATAGGTTGATGATGTTGATGGCATCAACAAAATTCCTTGGAATCCAGATTGAGTCAGGGAGTGGACTTGTATTTGGTTTGATTTTTGAGTATTGATTTACATGTATATATGATGATTTCAGTATGGATGTTTTGTATATGGATTCTTGATAGTATGTTTGTCATTGGATGCAAGCTTGTAGACACTTTCTAATCCGACTCACATAAGGAGTAAAGGGGTGATGCAAAAAAAAAGGTAGTTGAAGGAGAGGTGTGGACGCATCCCTGGCACAGACTACTAGCACTCCCTCCATGAAATGAAAACATGGTTAGTGATTACCTCATTCCGAGAGGTTCATGATGTCGTGAGCGAAGATTGAGAAATTCATTCATGAGGAATTCTAAGGGGCACGCAATAAGACAAAATCCATATTCCTTAGAAGCCCTTAGTCTCTGACAAGGTCGACTAAGTGGAGTGTTGAATCCAAGGTCTGGCAAACTTCCAAAACTAGTCAAAGGTGAGTGGCACCCTTGGAGCATGGAGGTGTGTCTTGAAGGGCACGTCTTGTAATTAAATGTGAGTAAATAAAAAGCTAGATGGTCTAGAAAACAAAATAAAATACTTAGACTTGTTAGAAATGAGTATGTAAATGATTATTTAATTATAAACAAGAAATTAACAAGAGTGTAAGGCTAAGTCTATATCTAAAGATATAAATAAATAAATTATTAATTAAGTTAGAGAAATTGAGATATAGTCAAACTCTAAGAAAAGAGGGAATAAGAATTAAAGGTTGAGTAAATGCACATGTTTGCATGAAAACAATAAAAGATATTTATAAATAAAAAGAATTTAAAACATGAGAGAATAGGGTGTCAACATAGAGTGGCATATTGAGTCAATATCCCTCTAATCCTAACTAAAAGAAGATTCCTAATCCAACTCAAATTAATATCTAGTTAGGTGACACTCAATAAATGAGAAATTGGGGAACAAAGGGACAACTAAGAGAAAAAATAGGAACACATTGGGAATGTGGAGGAAAATGGTATTTTAAATAAAATAAAAAGAGGAATTACTTGTGCAACTTGGGGAGACTATGATGCTTGTGGTGGGTGAATATTCCTCTAATTAAATTATTAAAAATTTAAATATTTGTGCATGAGGACAAGTGTCATTAAGAAATTTTCTATATAAGAAATGGAGAAGAGGGAAATACTCACTTTTGTTAGTATTGTTATGCTGCCGAAAAATTTATTGACTAAGTTTTACTTGTGAGAGTTGGGTTCCAAGACTTGAAAGAGTGGAATATCTTCCTTACGAGGCAAGTTTTGGGTGCTATTGGTTTCTGGTTTTTGTGTGTGCCACCTTTGCGGCTCAGGGGCTAAGGTGGAAAGAGTACCCCTAGCGTTGATTGGGAGGTACCAGTGAAGTCCTCGGATTGACAAGGATATAGGAGGGACATGCAACAATGATCTTGTTGTAAACATTATTGGATATCAGTCGGTTGATTATTTATAATTTTCTACAACTATATATATAGATTTGGGTGAATATTGAATCAACATGATCATTTTTTTTGTATATAAATTTTAAAGGCGCATGCCCCTATGGATATAACAAAGTATAGATCTGTAAATAATTTAAGATTTAGATATGTTTGTATTCATTAGTCGAAAAAGTCAAGATTTCTTCCTCATGAATGTATACAATATTTCTTTGAACACAACAAGTTACTATTGATACATTGTAATAGTAGATCCATTTCTACATAATTTACAGTACCAATTCACTTCTTCAATTTAATTCGCCTTTGTTGGATTCATAACTTGTTTCGAGAAATTGTTTAATTGAAATTAAGAATATATTTTTATTCCTACGCACCTATCATAGCAACGATAAATACCTTCCTATTGTCTATGTGACTGATAAGAAGGAGTGATAGTTATCACTCTGGTTAAATAGTCTTGTTATTTTAGTATCAACAATATCTTTTAATGGTATAAAATTAATTCTTGCTTGGAGGATCGAATTCTGTCACCCAAATTTTTGGTAGTCGCCTTCACTTTCATAAAAAGAACAAATGTTGAAACCCTAGAGTTAGATACGTAATTCATCATTATTGTTTCACAAGGAAATTTACACAGACACAAACACAGAATTGAGGAAGCAGGTGATCTTATGCCAATCTTATTCTCCGCAACGTTCTCCCAACTAAACTCTTTGAAGTTTCTAATTTATAGTTTTGTACCTTCTTCCCAATTTGCAATAGGGCCAGAATTATATCATTGGTGCCTTAGTTTAAATATATCCAATTTAATTCCATTCTAACCAACCGTTGAGAGAACTACTTGGTGCACAAAGCTCATGAAGTAAACCGCCAATATGACTGGCAGAATCATACCTCAAGAAGTTATCGGTTAAGTTGGCCCCATAAACGTTGAGAAGGTTTAGAGCTTCTTGCCTAAGCCAAGTTGCCTTGCAATTATTTCTTTGAATGAGGTAGCACCCTGGTTAAGCACAACTTGTTTCCCATATGACGATGTTAATTCGCTAGTCTCTTCTAGTTGTTTTCTTTGCATAACCCTTTGATCATTATAGTATAAATGAATCTTTGGTCGACGACCACTTTCCATATTTTATTAACCAGCTCGAAGGTCTCTTATGTCAGACAGTAATCATTTCACCGCCTGAATAACGATGGATCAATGGTCATCTTGACCCTTCAAGACTTGAAAATCAAGCACCATTTTACCGATAGCTCAAGCAGTGGTCGCCTTAACCTTTGAAGGCCATGATATACCATCACTGTTTTAATTAAATTTTTCCAAAGATCGGAGGGGAAATTTTTGTTTTATAAATACCTGAAACAGATTGTAATTCATAAGAGCTTGAAAGCATATTGAATGAAAATTTTTATTTTTCTTATATTCAGAGGTGTTCTCTCCATTGATACGCTATTTTATTGAGTTTGTAAACTCTTTCAATTTATATCTTAGCCTTAAGCATTTCACGCTATTTTATTTATTGACTTTGTATAAGGTTGTTGGTGCGCACATGGAGTTAGAGCATATGGAGTTGGAGTGCGTGGAGTTTATTTGTTTGACTGCGTAGAGTTTATTTGTTGAGTGCATGGAGTTTATTTGTTGAGTGCGCGGAGTTTATTTGTTTATTGCGCGGAGTTTATTTGTTGTTTTGTATTTTGTGTAGGGTATTTGTAAAAGCCAAAATCTGAACTCTGATCTACCTTCATTTTTCACATTTGGTATTAGAGGTTGTAGTCTATTCTGCTATTGCTTAGTTCATTGCAGATTATTCTTGTTGGTGCCAAATTTTATTCTGTTATTTTCCTGCGTGAAGGTTTATTTAAATTTCTTTCAAAATTTTAATATAAATGGCTGTGTCTGGTAGTAGTTCTTCTCAGGTTCAGATTCATGTTCTGAGCAAGAAGTCATATGACTCTTGGTATATTCAAATGAGGACTATTTTATGTTCTCATGATTTATGGACCTATGTTATTGATGGTTATGCTGAGCCAACTGATGTAGCAACAGAATTTGCTCTCTCTAATACTGACCATGTTTTGCTGAAGGAAAACAAGAAAAAGGATAACAAGGCCCTTGGATTAATCCAACAAGGATTAAATGAATCCATTTTTACGAAGATCTCTAGTGTTGCATCTTCGAAGATGGCTTGGGACATCCTTGAAACCTGTTATCAAGGTGTGTCCAAGGTGAAGACAATCAAGTTGCAGAACTTGAGAAGAGACTTTGAAAATGTGAAGATGAAGGATAATGAAAGTGTTGATAGTTTCATGATTCAAGTGATGAGTGTTGTGAACCAGCTTAGGCAGTATAGAGATGACGTTGAGAATAAGAGAGTTATTGAGTAAGTACTGAGAAGTTTACCCAAGAAGTTTGAGCTTGTTGTTGTTCCCATAGAGGAATTTAAAGATTTAAGTCTAATGCAAATTGATGAATTAACTAGTTCTCTTGTTGCTCACGAATCTAGGATATCTAGATATGAAGAAGGATCAATGGAGCATGCTTTCAAATCCCAACTGCATGTTACCAGAGGTAGAGGCAGAGGAAGGTCTTATAATCATGGAAGAGGAGGTCAATTTTCTGGTCGAAGGGACAACAAAACTGAATAAGAGTCTATGGAGAAGTCCCAACAAAATCCTCCTAATTTAAGAGGGAGCAACAACAAACCTTGGCAGCAAGAAAATCAGAGGTATCATAAAAGTAGAGTACAATGTTATTATTGTAAGAAGTTTGGTCATTTTGCTAACAAATTTTGGAAGAAGCAGGCAGATGCTGGAAAGCAATCTGCACATATCACAAATGAGTTTAAGGATGATTGAAATCCTATGTTCTTGACTTGTAATGTCACTCAGGAAAGTGCTAATGATATTTGGTTTTTGGATAGTGGTTGCAATAACCACATGACTGGTAATAAGGACTTGTTTTCTTCTATTGATACTAGTATTCAGTCTGAAGTAAAACTGGGAAATGACTGTAAGGTTACAGTCAATGGTAAAGGTGTAGTTCCATTTTACACTAAGAACAATCAGAGAAGAAATATTGATGATGTTTACTTTGTGCCTGGTTTAAAATGCAATCTTATTAGTGTTGGACAACTGATGGAGAAAAAGTGCAGAGTATTCTTCAAGAACAAGGTATGTACAATTTATGATAAATTACCAGCAAACAGTTGATTGCAAGAGTATAGATGACCAAGAATAGAATGTTTCCACTTGTTATGAGAAATGATTTGAGTGGTTCTTTGAATGCTTATAAAGATGGAAGTTTAGATGAATCTTGGTTATGGCATTTGAGATATGGTCATTTACATTTTGGTGTCTTAGATATGTTACAGAAGAAGCAAATGGTAAAGGGGTTTCCCTGTATTCAACAACCTAAAATCTCTTGTGAGAGTTGTACACTTGGGAAGCATCACAGAGATAAATTTGTTTCAGGAGTTTCTTACAGAGCAAAAGCTCCACTGGAAATTGTCCGCATGGATTTGTGTGGACCTATGCAAACACCTTCTTTGATTGGTAGTGTTTATTTTATGACTTTTATTAATGATTTCAGTAGGAAGAATTCGTTGTATTTGTTGAAGCAGAAATATAAAGCCTTTGAGTTTTCAAGAGGTTTAAGTCTATGGTAGAGAGTGAGAGTGGTCGAACCATTAAGATCCTTAGGTCTGACAGAGGAGGAAAGTATAAACTAAATGAATTCATTGAATTATGTGATTCTCGTGGAATTAAAAGGCAGTTCACTGCTCGTTATACTCCATAGCAAAATGGAGTGGCTGAAAGGAAGAACCGAACCATCATGAATATGGCTCGAAGCATGTTGAAAGAGAAGCATCTTTCAAATGAATACTAGGGAGATGTGGTTGTTTGTTATGTCTATATCTTGAATAGAAGTTTGACCAAGACCTTGAGGAATCACGTTCCTCAAGAAGCTTGGGACGATAAGCCTTACAATGTTTCTCATTTCATAAATTTTTGGATGTGTTGCATTTGTGCATGTACCTACAGAAATGAGGAGGAAGTTGGATGACAAGAGGGAGAGATGTATCTTTGTTGGATACAGTGAAGAGTCTAGGGCATATAAACTCTACAATCTCATCACCCAAAAATATGTAATCAACAAAGATGTGCAATTTAAAGAAGAGGAAACCTGGGATGGAAGTATTGATAAATTTGTTTTAGAGGGAGATGTGTTACCTCGTGAAGATGATGATGGAGCTGAGTAGGTTGAAGGTGGTGGACAGTTGGTTCCACATGCACTTACGCCTGTAGCGAGAAGTCCTACGAAGGAAGCACCAGATATCAACCGATCTCAATTTAGAACGCCCAGTACTCATGAGCATGGTGAGCCATCTGGACATGGTGGACATCAAACAGATTTACAGGTAAGTAGTGAATCAAATCCTACTTTAGCATCATTGAAAAACAGATTTAAAGGTCAAAAGACTAGGATATTAAGAGAATTATATGATCGGAATGAAGAAGTAGATCAGATTTCAAATTTTTCATTAATGGCATGTGATCCTGTAAGTTTTGATGACGCTTCTAAAGAGGATGTTTGGATAAAAGCAATGGATGAGGTGATTGATTCCATTGAAATAAATAACACTTGGGATCTTGTGGATTTACCTGAGGGTAAGAACAATATTGGTGTTAAGTGGGTTTATAAGACTAAGCTGAATGCAAAAGGTGAAGTTGAAAAGTACAAAGAAAGACTTGTAGCTCAGGGGTTTAGACAGCAACCCGGTATTGATTACAATGAAACCTTTGCTCCTATAGAAAGAATTGACACAGTGAGGATGGTCTTAGCTATTGCATCTCATAATAAATGGATCATGCATCAGATGGACATTAAGTCTGCATTATTGAATGGATGTTTGGAAGAAGAGGTTTATGTAAGACAACCTCAGGGTTATGAGATTGATAATCATAGAGATAAAGTTTACAAGTTAAGGAAAGATTTATATGGATTGAAGCAGGCATCTAGAGTTTGGTATAGTAGAATTGATGAGTACTTGATTAGTGTTGGATTCAGCAGAAGTCCAAGTGAACCAACTCTGTATACAAAGGTAAACTAGGAAGGTAAAATTTTGATTGTCTGTCTGCATGTTGATGACTTGATTTTTACCGGAGATCTATCTATAGATGATTTTTAAAATGCCATGAAAACAGAGTTTGAGATGACTGATTTAGGATTGATGAAATATTTTCTTAGAATTGAAGTGGATCAATATAATGATGGCATTTTCATTTTTCAAACTAAATATGCAAATGAAGTATTGAAAAGGTTTAGAATGTTGAATAGTAAACCAACTACAACACCAATGGCAACTGGTACTAAACTTAGAAAATATGATGAGGGATCATATCTTGATCCAACTTTGTATAAGAAGTTGGTTGGAAGCCTTATGTATTTAACAACAACGAGACTTGATATTATTTTTCTATAAGTTTAATTTCCATATTCATGGAGACTCTGAAGAGTACTTATTGGCAAACATGAAAGAGGATCCTGAGATACATTACTGGAACAATTGATTTTGGTATCTGATACAAATCAAGCTTGAACTTTGAGTTGATCGGATATACTGATAGTGATTTTGTAGGTTCCATTGATGATAGGAAGAGCACATCTGGTTATGTGTTCAGTCTTGGATCTGGAGCAGTGGCATGAGCATCAAAGAAACAACCCATAGTGACTTTATATTCTACTGAGGTAGAGTATGTTGCAACAATAGCAGCTACATGTCAAGTTGTATGGATGAGAAGAATCTTAAATGAATTATTGTATGAGCGGAATGGTGCAACTCAGATTATCTGTGATAATAAATCTGTCATTACATTGTCAAATAATCACTTTTTT
The DNA here is from genome assembly GCA_032191745.1 of Picea mariana. Classification (NCBI taxonomy): domain Eukaryota; kingdom Viridiplantae; phylum Streptophyta; class Pinopsida; order Pinales; family Pinaceae; genus Picea; species Picea mariana. The sequence goes on from JASDQU010737665.1 coordinate 76,398, forward strand.
AACAAGCAGAGTAAGCACATTGATACGAGGTATCATTTCATTTGAGAGTTGGTAAATGGTAAAGAAATTTATGTTCAATTCTGCAGGTTTGAAGAACAATTTGCAGACATATTTACAAAGACTTTGGGAAATGAATTGTTTAAAACTCATAGAGATAATATTGGGGTCTGTAAGCTGTAATGCATCGTTTACAACAATCTTGTATTGCATGTTTTTGGTTGTTTTGTTTTGAAATGATTAAGAGGGAGTATGTCAGAAAGTTATCATTTCACTGGCTAAATAATGACGGATCGGTGGTCGTCTTGACCCTTCAATACTTGAAGATCAAGCACGTTTTATTGATAGACCAAGCGATGGCCGCCTTAACCTTTGAAGGCCATGATATACCATCATCGTTTTAATTAAATTTTTGCAAAGATCGTTGGGGCAATTTTTTTTT
>JASDQU010737665.1:98905-110064 GCA_032191745.1 Picea mariana
ACATCAATATTCACACAATATAAGGTAAACCGGTAGAAGTCGTTTGTATATATAACGATCAAAAGAGTTTTTTTTTTCAAAAGTTTGTCCGAAGACCAAAATTTCAAAATTTGAAGCTCATAGCTTCTACAAAGTGACATCATGGATGACGTTCACGGTAACACACAACTGCTCGAGAAACCCTACGGAGCATTTGACTCATGGATGTTGATACCCCTACAGTATGACGCTGATCACGTCATGGAACCTCTTCCAGAGTCATGTCTGGAATGTCTGCAGTCAGGCCTTCTAGATTTTGTTCCACCACCTGATAATCCTTAGCATATTATGGAGTTGATGCCACCTCTCCTCGCCGCTGAATGGGAGAAGTGTTAGGAGGTCTGTAAGGTCCAACATCTGTGTTATCAATGAACGATTTTGTATTAGTCTTTGGATGAACATATAAAACAAAAACATTTGAATATGATAAAACTTCACAAAAAACATTTGAAAAGAAAAAATGTGTGTACTTCTTACCAAGGTCCCCCCACTGAGCATCCCATGGCAGTGCTAAATCCAGATCTCCTCGGAAATCCAAGCCGGAATAAGCATAGTCGTCAACCATCAACAGATGTGGTTGAAGCCAGTCAAAGAAAGTATCATCATACTTGATGATCGGTCCTGCTACGTGCCAAGCCATAAGCCGACACCATCTCAGCATCCTTGGATCCCTGGGACCCGGTATATTTCATTCAACCTACAACCTCAATAGCGGGACCCTCTCGAGGAAGAAGGACACCAACAAAGATCTATACCCGAATTGCTTCAGGTTGTCACGTCTGCATTTGGTCAACTGCTTTTTTATACTGTGAAGCACAGCATCTGCCCAGTTGAACACTCGAGGCTCAGTACACTATATAGCATACTGGAAGTAACTTTGTAACGCCATGTGAGAAGTATAACTCCCATCCATTCGCACTATGGTGAATAGGATAGTACGGAGGGTCAAATCTCGTACCCCCCAGATAGCTACTTTTCCTTTCTTTCTCTCAGCCTCAGGAACGTAGTGCATACAAAAATACTCACTCATTTGTAGCCCACCACCTCTGCTACCGGTCAGGCTCACATAGTACCCCTGCCGGGACAATCTGATCAAAAATTAAATGTCCTCAATGTCTAAGGACAGTGTGTGGACGCCCACCTGAAATACCTGTTGATCAGGGTCCCACATGCGCACCAGGTACTCTAATAGTCTGACTTGGGCCCTCATGCCCGGGATACGAAAGTACTTCAAAAGCCCACAGTCTCTCAAAGAATCTATAGTAGGTGGATGATTTTTGGCCATTGCATTGTCTTCTTCATGTTCCCTTTTGCGCCATTCAAGGACCATTTTGTTGGCCAAATATCTGCATAAGAGACACAACAAGAAGATTAGCAACTATTTTCATGAATTCATTCTCTTTTATTGGCTAAATTTTAAAAACTTATTTGAGCTTTGCGGTTATCGTAGGTGCCCTATGTGCACAGTGCGAAAACCTCGCAGGTGGCCTTAGGCTCACCTACGAGAATGCATCATTCTCGCAAGCCCCGTATAGCCTGCCTGCCAGAATGGCAGCGTGCATGAAGGCCTTGGAAAATCAACTTAAAAATGAAAATTTAACCAATGAAATTACAAAATTAAACCATGAAAGTGTTAAGGATGAAGCGCCTACCTCACTGTCATAGACGTCTCGCTGAATGGTCTCTCGTAGCTCTCGCAATCTAACGCCGAACTCTAAGGGTAAAAGAGGTGTTTTTTGGAGCTCAAATAGTGGAAAGGTAAAAATGATGTGGTAAAAAGAGTATTTACTCCTTTTTATTTACTTTTACTATGTCATTTGGTTTTTTATGCTTATTTATATATTAAACCCTAAACCCTAATGTCATGTTGAGTGAACCTTTTGCAAGCATAACAACTTTAATGGTGAAGTATCAGGATATGGACATGTTTTTCTTTGTCATCGTGTGTTTTGATTGTTTTTTATGGTTTTTATATAAAAACCTCGAGCATGATCTTTGTCCGTTCTTGTGCTCATAAATACCTGAGAACACGATCGAGCATACTTTTATCACTTTTTCGGGCTCAACAAGGTTATACAAAAAAGGAACCCCCCTGGAGTCCTCTTTAAGCTCTTTTCAAACTCTCTAAACATGAAAAGATAGCCGAGCGACCTTGCTATTTTCACGCTCGATAAAGTATTTGAAGTAAGCATCTGGTGAGAGATAATTTATCTCTTTTTCAGTCTCGTCCAGATTATTTTACGAAAAAGGAACTGAGAGAGTTCTCTTTAAGTGTTTTTCTAGACTCTATATTCATGAAAAACCTTCAAATTTTCTAGCTCTGGACTCGTTAAACAAACATTGCCAGACCCGTAATGGGATTGAACCACTCCTTCGTAGGGTTTGTTAAACATACTCCGAGGGACTCGTCCGAAGGATGAGCTTACATCAACAAGCATATGTTATCCTCCTCAAGCTTGCGTAAAAATAAAGAAGTACTCGCCAGAAATGGTGGGGGAAAATTTGGGAAAGGGATATGTTTTCATCTTCGTATTAATTGGTAGTAAGTGTCGCTCTTAAACATGACACCCCCTATTCATCATTTGAAACTGGTTTGGGAAATCCATTTTTCTCTCATTTGATTTATTACAAGGTCATTCCCTGTGTCATATTTGATTCAATGCTGCCAAATCATTGGTCGTGTCGTTCATATGTTCAAGCGAAGTCCATTTTAAACCTATATTGAGTCAACCATCTGCAGTTATCCATTCTCTCCATGTTGTCCTTCCCTGTGTCCAGTCCAATTCACATCATACTTTGTTTCACCTTAAAAATATGTTACTCATTTCATTTCATTAATGGGGGATAGATCAAGGCCCTCCTGTGACAAGTTTTGTTCCATCGACTTCAGCTCATTATCCGGAATCAAGACTTAGAAATTATTTGGTACCTTGGAGCTTGCATGCCTCAATGGCAGGTTTCCTCGCTTTCAACAGTGGGTTTACATCATTGACCCCTGATCGAAAGATTCTATCGGATGTTCGACTTCAACTCATTCATTCGCATTCGATGGATTGTACTACAGTACCTTGGGAGTCATTGGCATCAATGGTGATTTCCCTCGCACTTGTTAACAGTTACATCAATGACCGGTAATCAAGTGGTTTCTACCATGTTCGACTTCAACATATGTAATCACGTGGTTAGATTCGTACTTTGGGCGACGAGATTGAAGACCCTAGATATTATCTCTTTGATCCAGGTTGCGATGGAGTATGTATAATTTGCGACACATAGATCCACTGTGTATGTCTCGTGGCTATATCGTCTTGATTTGAAATTTCTTGCATAGATCCACAGTGTATTCCGGTGGCTATGCTATATTTTGAAGGCATGGATCCATAGTGTATGATTGGTGTCCAGGACCCATGTCTATAATGTCATCAGTGTGTGATCTGAGTATGGGAATGCCTACCTCAGAATTGATATATATGATATTCTGCAGATTCTTGGTTGTTCGCAGGTTTTCGATTAGGTGTGCTCCTAGTTTCTGACACACACATGCAGCTTACAAAGTCTTTCAGCTATCACTAGTTCCAACCTCATACTTTGGGTGGCATTCTATTACCCATGATTTGGTCGTCATGATGATGTATTGATGATGGTGTACTCAGGCTCTTCATAAGAACTTTCTCCTGAGAAAAGTTACTTTCTTCTCTTTCCATAAATCTCATTTTTGAAGAAGGTTCACAGGCTGTTAGTATATTTGCCTGCGAGAATGTCTGATTCTCGTAGGCTACCTTAAGCCAGGGTGCGAGAAGTTCACACTGTGTTGAACTGCTAGGGTGCAAACTCTTCCTAAAGCAAGGAAAAAGATGAATTCTCGATGCTTCTAGAAGGGAATCTTCTAGAAGGATGAGATGGCATTCGAATGGTTATCCTAGTACTGTATTCCCTGATATTTTGGGATCATTCTTATCCAAGTAACTAATTCATTCTCTCCTATATATTGAGAGAATTCTCATGGAAAAGGTTAAGCAAGATTCATTGGAGAATTGGTGAAAGAATTGTATGAAGGACTCAACATTGAACGACGACTTGGAGACTCCAACAAGTTTAACTAAAGGGTTGATCTTCTTCATACAAATAGTGAGAAAATGTGTGTGTCGGAGCCAAGGGCCATCGAAAGGAAGTTTTCGACATCAAGGCTCAGGTTGTAATCTTTACTTTCCATTAATATGATACAGTAGCATGTCCCTTTCCCATAAAGCTATTTCCACTTTATTGTATAATCCTTGATCATATACATAGATTGATTGTTGAATAGATTGTGCTATCTTCACTTTGGTTGGTTTGTGTTGTCTTGGTATTGGCTGCACGAGAGCACCGGAGCGAAGCAGGAGTAACAAAGACCATAGGAAGCGATAATAAGGTATGTTATTTGTTCTTGCCTCCTAAGTTAATTCAATGATCAAAATCTAGGGAAAGAGTCATATTATGTCTTGCTTTGTTCTAGATCCAGGTGAATCTAGGGAGACCGGTTAGTGTCTGCACCTATGGATTTATCCAATAACACTTAGTTGTATTTCTCATATCATTAAAAGAGCGAACATTTTATGATAATGTTTGTCTATATTGTCTTAATTATTGTACTGGCATCAGATTGAAAAATAATTGTAATTTATAACCATAATAGATATTCACACAGGTGTCCTTAGTATAGTTAATCTCATACTATGAACATTATAGTTATACATGAGTTACTTGTATCATATAATGAATAAGTCAATACGAGACTGCTTCAATAATATCGATTTTGGCATGATAATAAGGAACATTTTCCAACTTAAATTTAATAAAAATCTTTAAAAAAAAACATCCGTAGAAAAGCTTAACATTGTCTTAGTCAAAATTGATGTTGGATCAATTATATACATAAATGTGCATTCTATATTATATAAATCCTATGGGCTAGATAATACATCTCACCTAAATGATCATTGAAAACTATGGTTTAAAATTTAATAATTAATATTAGATGAATGATGACCTTTTTAGATATGGTATTGTTTTAAATTAATATTAGTTATCAATTATTAAATTGAAATTGTTATTTGTAAGTGATTATATTAGAAATTATGTACACTAGAATGAATGTTCTTAGTTTATTTTATGCATAAGAATTGCAATGATTTCAATACTTTAATTAAGAAGATTTAGTTGCTATATCTTTAGGAATATTTACTCATTGTTAGGGTGCTAAATGAAGTTTACAACGATGCTTCAACAAATCTTAGAACCTAGTGGTTAATTGACATAACATAGATGTTAATTAGATTGTTGTGCAGTAGAAAATTCATATTAAGTGTATTTCTAGAAAGATGAATTTTAACCAGCATCAAAATTTCCTTAGGGTTAGTTTACTGTATAGATATTTTGTCCCTCGATACTTAAACCTTGTTGTAAGTTATTACTGGATAAGGAATGATGTTATTTAATTTACTTATTATACTATGACTAGTAGTTCTTTCAATTTTCATAGCTTAGGTAATGTCACACTGACATAAATTTGCTTTTGTTGATTTACAAAGGAATTTTTAATTAACTATATATATGTGTAATGTCCCTAGCCATCCATGTCGGGCCACGCTACGCCAGAGAACTCTTACAGTTCTCTCTGCGGAACTTACTGTAACATACCCAACATCCAACTGAGATATGCCACATAAATTTTTCGGACTACATGCAATTAAAATATACACACACAAAACTCTTGCGGAAGCATTATATATAAAATGTAAACATACAAATACATTTGTAAATACACGGATTCACACTAAAATAACATCAAACATATACATGCATCATATACAGGAAATACCCATAAAAGTAAACACAGTTATAACCGCACATATGATAACCCATAAAAATAAGCACGTAAATAACAATGCAACATGTAAATTTATCACACAATTGGCACTTATCTTGGTAAGAATGTCACCAACTACGTGCAAACCTTCCACGAACCTCCCAGCCTTAGACCACATTGTTCATCACTCTCAACAGTGAGTCACCCCCGAGCTGGGACTAAACTCCACCCAGGTAAACGGATTCCTAACCAGGCGAAAGGTTCATAGACAACAGGAAATACTCTATCTCAGGTGCCAACTCAAACTAACAACCTACAGTCCCTCATTCCCCACATGCCTGTCCCACCCAGGAAGTTTGCCCCTTCTCTTCTCAATAGTCCTTTGGTTGCCCCACTTCCTTTTCGAGCTTTAGCAATAGGTCGGACAGTAAGTCTCAGAGCACTATAGCTGCAGTTCAACACCTTCGAGAAATCAATCTCCAACAATTCTCTCACCTAGAGAATTGCTCATGGGCCTGACAACCCGCCTCTTCAATATCCCACAGGCCTGACAACTCGCTTCTTCAATCCATCTCCCAAGCTAACTAGCTACACGAACACAAAAATGGCTATGGATATGGGTTCAGGTACAGTCATGAAGATACAAAAGATAACTCAATGGGTGTGTGCATGCTCATGGATGATTGACTGGATGACTGAATGATGGATTGAATGATGGGAAGAATGATGGAAAAGATGATAGGAAAAGAACTAAGTCCCAACAATATGTATGCATGTCCCCAACTTGACACTTGTCATGTTGGGAGCTACTTTGGCCCACCTGTCGCCAACTTTAGAACTTAGGATAAAATAATTATCCATACTTTATGATTTAAGAAATATTAATATAATATTCCTTTTTTTTTAGCTTAAGCTCCCTAGCTTAGCCCTTTTCCTTAACTTTTAGGCCCTTCCCTTTCCCTAACCAGTGGAATTTAGTCCCCCATCTCTTTTATCATGGTTGGTCTAGGTGCAACGATGTATTTTATATTAATTATGAGACATATATAAAAATAGGTGCACTAGCCTTTAACATCTAGGCTCTCCATCCTAGTTAAAACATAAACATCTTAGCTTATAATAACTGGCTCACCAGCCTATAAAACATAACATATACACAAAAGACTATCTGGCCTCAATATCGTGCGCACTTGTGTTGCTGCGTGCGGTATCCTAGAATGTGCAAACTTCCGCATTTTACTGCACAATGCATGCATGCACTATGCCATGAAATGTGCATACAAAATGATATCAAAACAGCTCACCATCTTAAGTACATTTTCATTTATATTACAATTGGGTGAGGCCTAGGTATATTACAATCCCCTCCCCTTATTTATGAACTGTCCTCAGTGCATCATGTACCCATATACAACAAACTTTTAAAAATCCTCAAAAAGATGTGGGTATTATGCCCGCATTACATCCTCATGCTCCTAACTAACGTCCTCAGGACGTGTTGGTGTTAAATATTGTCGATTAATTAATTACCCAACTATTTAATTGTCAACCCGAGGCTCGTAAGATTCGAGATGCAGGCGCAAGAAACACAGGATTAAAGTGAAACTAGCTTAATCTAATGCTTCAAAAGGAAACACACAATTGAAATTGAATCTAATTAGGAAAGTAGGAAATTTCATGAAATTAATCTAATTATGAAAGAATGAAATTACATGAAAGACAAATAATACATAACAAGCAACTAGTGAGCTCACATGAAATCAACACCACTAACTCATAATAAAGAATCCTCTACTCAATATGGAGAAATCAAGATGTCAGTTTTAAATCATAAACTCTATTACATAGCATTCCAATCCAACCTCTATAAAATGACTAACTCCCTCAATCATTCACACACTTATTAATTCCATTCTTTCACTAACTCCCAATTCCTACTCATACTCCTACTACTCCCTACTAATCTCAAATGGAGAGAGAGCAACTCTTTATACATGAGTTTATACATGAGTTTCTTTGAAAAGAGGATAAGCAACTAATAAATGTAGATCCACTTTCCTCTCAAGTAGGTACAACCAATTTGCTAATAATTACATAATATTTATCTCTACAAATCCTCACAAATCCTCTCACAAATCCTTAATATATTTAATAAGAAATTATATCCATATCTCCATGATCTTTCTCCTTTGAATATGCTTGAATAATTATCCTCAAATCTTCAAAGGTTGGAGAAAAGATTCGAGAAGCTTGAATAATCTTTTTGTTGGAGTCTTCAAATATTCTTACACGTTACAAAACTCATCCAACTTTGAGATATACATGAAAATATGTCAATTTTCTAATATTTAATCACAAATTCTCTTTTAATACTAAAATAAATTATTTGGAAAACAATAAGGCTAAACCCATATTTAATTATGAAAATGGTATTAATGAATGGTTTATGGAGTGGTAGAATATGGATAAATGTGAAGAATGGTGAAAGGAAAAGAGGATGAAAATGTGACAATCCTGAGATTGAACATACCCCCCAACTAAACTTGTTGCATGTCCTCATGCAACCTTGCATAAAAACTATAATGTACCCAAAAAAAATAAAAATATATTTAGGATACTTCGAGATGACCTTTTGTCTTCAAAAACTTTCAGACATTCATTAACTATACTATAGGGTAGTCCTATTAACTTTTTATCTTTCCTATCATATTTCATAACTATACTTACTTCTTCTCGTCATAGGGTAAGTTATATGTGAATATAATTACATAGACTAACTTTATCCTATCCTCATTAATAACTTAAAACTCATCTACAAATTCATTTTGGGACTTACATTCCACTTATGTGAAAAAAGGATATAATGCTTAGAACTTCCATCCTTTATATATATATACAACTAATATATACATACAAAGGTCTTAGGATCTCCATCCTATTTGTATAATAGTCCTATACATGAAAATTCTTAGGACCATCATTCTAATCATTCAAACCATAGAGTTAAAGTGGAAATTGCTAGATAGAAAATTAGGTGACCCTTAACACGATGCATCGTCCTAGACATGTAATCGGATCTTTGTTTCTCATGGTTACTTTTAGTAAAGTCACCAGTGTGCATAGGTGCTAACAACTCAGAGAGGCCACGATTAACGGTTGGCACAACTAGACATTTCTTGTCAATTAATGAATCTGTGCTAACTAATTCAGGCAAAGGGTTAAAAGAACGACAACTAGGTTTCAACTTATAACCATAATAGCAGGGGGGAAAGTTGGAACCCTAACTAGACCACCAACGTACTTCAGTATTAATAACACTGATAAGACTGTAGAGATGGATACTATCTCAACTTAAATAGCCTACCTGCAACATTTATGATGTCCTGTGGTAAGTTCTTTCGGTTCAGTGCTCGGCTTATGTGCTCGTTGATTTTTTTCCATCTTTCCATATTCACATGGATCAGGTACAGTTTGCCAACCATCACCATTACTCCATTCGAAGGGGGTTATAGCGTTATCATTTTCATTTGCCTCCTTGGCTATGTGAAAATGCGAAAACACTACAGACCATCCCCGTTCGATAACCATCTTGGGATTGTGGACAGGAATTCATGATCCTGGATTTTGTTCTGGGTGGAAGAGTATTAGGGAGGAGCTTCCAGTTGGACTCCCTTATGCGAGGTAAGTCTTCCTTCAAGTGTTCTTTTCATTTGTATATGAGTTTTCTGTGTCGTTAAAAAAAAGGTTATGTGTGCACCAGTCCCTTCGACCAATTTCTTAGTAGTATTACTGGTTTGTTTCATGGTTTACTATAGTAATGTGGTGACAGTGTTACCCCAATAGCACTTAGGGTTTCCTCATAGTTCTCCTTTTTATTCTGTACTAATTTCTCAACCAAGCCATTGCACCCTGTAAAAAAAAAAGACTTGTTACTCATTCTGTGTCTTTAATAATTATATCTCTGAGACATATGCCATTTTTATTTGAACTCTCAGAGACCTTGTTACTTGGCCTCATTCCTTATCTAGTTTCCTTGTTGACTGTATATAATGGGGTTGTATCTCTTGGTTTTCTTACTCAAGCAAACAACAGACATTTCAGCCGTGTAGAAGGCTGTTACCTCATGCTGTTTTCCTAGCTTCAAGTCTTCTCCCTTGATTGTAACAAAGCTTCTTAACTCTGAAATCGATTAAATGGGTCTTTGAGATAACGAAGTTTTCATTTCTAATTGTTATAAAATTTCTCCTTACGAAATCATAGGTTGCCTATTGTCTGAGCACCTTAGTGTGATTCAGTCTCCCTCTATGCGTGATGTATCCAAAGGAACTCACCCAATAATAGTGGAAGGTATTAAGGGTTTTTTATGCGAATTGTGTATTCTTCTTCATGAGATCTAATCTCTGGTATAACCAAATTCCTTCGTCCCCACCAAGATTTTGGATACTACCCCTAATACTATTATCTTGCTCTCTTAACTCTAAAGGTTGTTGTGGCGGTGATAATACCATGTTTAGCTCTCAGGGTTCTAATGTCCTTTTGTTTACAGGGTCAGATTAAAATTAAGACTGGACTAAATTTCAATCTTTGGTTGATTATTTGCACTTCATTTAATTCATTGGCTACTATATAAATGTTTCCTTCTTGTTAGTTTTATTCATTTACAGATCTGGTATATATCACTAATGGTGGGCCCCTTTTCTGCAAGGGTACCCATCAGGAAACTCTCATCCTTCCACCCCTTCAGGTTCATGAACAATGTTCCAGGAAAGTACAAGGAGAGGCGGCTTGTACCAGAGGCTCGAGTTAAGTACCGACCAATACACTTCTGTAGTTTTTTTTCATTAAGTGTATTACCTTGTAAATTTTAATCATGTATTTCAGTTAAGAGTTTCTCTATAATTTTCTTAGTGAAATACTCACGAAAAATCTTTTTACCTCCTTTCAGAATAAGTACCTCGAAGCTTCAGATCTTGGGCATTCCACGCAAAAGTTAAATGGGTTCCCTTACAGTAATTCCAATTAAATTGAGGACATCGTATTGTTGGAAAAACATAGTACTTGCGTAAGGCTAGTCATACCTTGAGTTTTTGATCCGATTGGGAAAAATGTAATAATTTTCTTTAATATTGAGTCACAGGTTTCTGTCATGTATACTCGAAATGAAATAATGATTTCAACGGATTTGATTCTTGATTGTTGATACAATGTTTAACTATTACATCTTAATTGCTTAAAGCAAGGGAGCGTATCAAACTTATATATATATATATAT
>JASDQU010737665.1:147839-159837 GCA_032191745.1 Picea mariana
CATTCTGTGATCCAATGGCTGTGATCATGTTGTGACCTCGCATATCGTGAGTTCCCTCAACACTGCCTTTGACTTTCCTGATTTTCGAGTCAACGAAATCCCAATCGCTCGCCACGTGTCCTCTGGCTCCAATGACCAGGATCATGTCACGACCTTCCATATCGTGAGTTCCAACAACTCCTTCCTCTGGAATTCCCGATCTGCAAAATGTCGAAATGGATCCATATCATATCAACGATCGAGATTTCTTGTTGATCCAACGACTATCCTCCACCCCGGGACTTCAACCTTCGAAACTTTGGGGGAGTGATGAAGCTAAAACTCCCGAAGCAAAACTCCCGGAGTGACATCATTCTTGCGTTACTCAATGACGTGTCATGAGCCATGTGGCTACCACATGTCACTCAGATTTTTGATTTCGAGTGGCCTGAGATGTCGAATCAACTTGACACTTTTCCTTGTATGATTGTGCCACATGTCATTGCTGACATAGGCTGTCATGATCTACCTCCTGGATCTGACGGCCCAGTTTAGTCCTCGATCCAATGGCTCAGATATTTTTGCAATTTTGTGTATTGCAAGTTGGAAGGTTAGGCCCCTCCTTCCTTTGACCTTTCAGTCAGCGAAATGTTGATCTATAGCCATGTGTCCTGTCTGAAGATGGATGGTCCTCCTTCTTTCAGGATTTTGTAAGCACGCTTCACCTTGCACTTTAAAGATCATGCAGGTTCTCCTAGATCCAACGACAATCGGTCTGCATGCTTGGATCTAATGCCCGAGATATGTCGTCCATTTGCGCGCTCCTCCTATCTGGAATTATGATGTGTTCCAAGCCTATTTTCCATCAAATGACAGGCACACTCAGTCTGTGTTGTTCTTGCCTGTAACCCTACCATGTTGTTCTTTCCATCAATGACAAGCATGCTTTGCCTATAAACATGCCAACAATATCCCCCTTTTGCATTGATGGCAACCTTGAACGACTGCGCTAATCTGTTTGGACCTCCAGCTATAACATCTGGTCTGGACCACTAATTTTCTCCCCATTTGACATCAATGTCAAAGAAAACATGCTCCCCCTAAGCTGTTACGGTATTTTTCGGAGGGATAAGATATTAAACCAATACATACTTCCCCTGACAGGATGGACTCTCTTAGGTTGATAATGGGATCACACCCAACTTCTGGCGTAGATACTCAAACTTAGATTTTGCAAGCGGTTTAGTGAAGATATCAACAATCTGTTCTTTGGATGGAATATAATGCACAAAGACCACAGAGTTGGTTACCTGTTCCCTCAAGAAGTGATACTTGATGGGTATATGCTTTGTCTTAGAGTGAAACACAAGGTTCTTTGACAGACTAAGTGCACTGGTATTATCACAGTGAATTGGGATCGATGAAGTACATTTTACTTCTAGGTCTGCAAGTGTCTGAATCATCCACAATACTTGAGTGCAACATGTAGCAACTGCAATGTATTCATCTTTTGTAGTTGATAAGGAAATGGAACCTTGCTTCTTGCTCAACCATGATACAAGGGAATCTCCTAAGAAGAAGGCACCTCCACTCGTGCTTTTTCTTTCATCCACGTAGTTATCCCAATCAACATCTGAATATATTGATAGTTGAAAAAACTGAGTCCTAGGATACCATAGGCCATAGTCCATGGTTCCTTTCAAATATCTAAATATTCGTTTGACATCTAACAAATGAATCTGTTTAGGTGAAGCTTGATACCTCCCTACTATTCCAGCAACATGCATTATGTATGGATGGGATGTTGTGATATACAATAAGCTGCCTATCATAGACCTATATGAACTCTGATCAACATCAGTTGAATCATCATCCTTGCTTAACTTACATCCAGTGACCATAGGTGTGCTCATAGGTTTAGAATCTTCCATCTGAAACCTTTTCAACATTTCCCTTAGATATTTTTCTTGAGAAATAAATATTACTTTAGACTTCTAAGTAATTTGTAGGCCAAGAAAAAATGACAGTTTCCCTATCATAGACATTTCAAACTAAGACTGCATGGTAGAAGAAAACCATTTTACCAATGAATCATTATTACTACCGAAGATGATGTCATCAACATAGACCACCACAATGAGTAGATCATTACCCTCTGTTTTGATATATAGATTGTTGTCAACTATTCCTCTCTTGAATCCTTTTTCTTGTAGATACGTATCCAGTCTGTGATACCAAGCACGAAGGCTTGTTTCAACACATATAAATATTTCTTCAGCTTCCAGACAAGGTCAAGGTTATTTGATAGTTGGAAACCCTCTGGTTGTTCCATATAGACTTCTTCGTTTAAATATCCATTTAGAAAAGTTGAATTCCATTTGATAGACTTTAAACTGTTTATGACAATCATAGGCAAGAAACATTCTAATAGCTTCTAGTCTTGCTACGAGCGCAAATGTTTCATCAAAATCCAATCCTTATATTTGAGCATACCCTTTACAGACTAGTTTGGCTTTATTCCTAACAATTTGTCCTTGCTTATTCATCTTATTTTTGTAGACCCATTTTGATCCTATTATGTTTTTGTCTGTTGGCCTAGGAACTAGGTCCCAAGTGTCATTCTTTTCAATCTGGTCCAGTTCTTCATTCATGAAGTTTAACCAATTTACATCTTTGCTGGCCTCATTAAAGTTCTTAGGTTCCACCATGGATATTAAGGTTATATGTGATTGCTCAATGTTTTTGATTATATTTCTCCTGGTTTATACACCTTTGTATTTTTCACTAATTATCTGACTTGCAGGATGATTCTTTTGAGTAATTTTGGAGGAGGAATTTGATGTTGTCTGTTGATTTGAGTCTGTTTGAATATTTTCATCTTCATCTGACTCAGAGTATTATTGTTATGATTCTTGGACATGTTCAACTTCAACTTCATCTATATCCTTTGTTGTTGATTCAATATTGTTAACCTCTCTTACTGGGATTCCTTCATCAACTTTTATGTCAATATAGTCAACCAATTTATACAACCCCTTATTATAGCAACTGTATCCTTTACTGTTTGTAGCATACCCTAAGAAGATGCCTTCATCAGCCCTGCCACCATACTTTCCACGATTCTCATCATTATTCTTTATGTAACACTTACTCCCAAAGACTTTGACGTGTTTGATTGAAGCATGTCTCCCATACCACAATTCATAAGGTGTCTTGTCACTGTGTGGTCTGAGGTGGGCTTTGTTAAGAACATGGATTGTTGTTTATATTGCTTCTACCCAGTAGGTTTGACCAATGTTCTTCTCATTCATCATTGACATGGCCATTTGTTGCACTGTTCTGTTTTGCCTCTCAACTACTCCATTTTGTTGTGGAGTTCTTGGGATTGTGTATTCTCTCTTGATCCCATGTTTATCACATAATTCCTTGAAATAACTTGACACAAATTCTCCTCCTCTATCTGAACTTACTTCCTTTAACCTATTGCCTATTTGATTCTCAGTTAAGGCTTTAAATATTTTAAATTTCTCAAATTCTTCAGCTTTTTCCTTGAGAAAGGTAACCCAAGTAAGTCTGGAGTAATCATTAATGATCAGCATGAAGTAGTTTTCCTTCCATGTGCCTTCCTGTCTTGATGGTCCACATAAATCCATATGAACTAGTTGCAGTGGTTTCTCTGTTGTAGTAGAGCTCTTGGATTTAAACTGTGTCCTGGTTAGCTTTCCTACTTAGCAAGGTTTACACATAGAATCTTGTGGCTTTGATACTCTCAGAAGATATTTTACTACCTCAAGATTTTTGAGCTTGATTAAGTGGTAAAAGTTTAGATGTCCAAGTCTCCTATGCCATAACCAACTCTCAACATGTTTTCTTATATGACACTCTTCTCTATCTTATTTTAGCACATATACATCATTTTCTATCCTTATGCCTTTAGCCACCACTTGTCCTAAGTTTACAGACTTTATCTTGCAGTCCTTGGAAGTGAACACCACTTCACATCCCCTATCACATATTTGAATTACACTGAGCAGATTATGTTTCAGCCCATCTACCAGTAGAACATCTTGGGCTTTTCCTTTTCCATTACTCAGACTCACCATTCCTTTACCCTTGATTTTACCTGGAGCATCATTTCCAAATGTTACGTTTCCTATTTTTCTTTCACTTAGAGATAGAAACTTACATTTGTCTACTGCCATATGTTTGGAGCATCCAAGGTCTATATACCAAGGGTTCTTTTGTCTTTGAGATGACAACACTAATCCACACTTGTCACTTTCTTTCTTCTTCCAAACCTTGACATTTTCAACAGGGGAATTCAAATCTGGTTCATAGTTCTTTAAGTGACAGTCAACAGCTTTATGTCCATAGTTATGACATATGTAACATTCTGGTTCGTTGAATAAAGGATCATAACGATTGCTATGCTTAACCCGTGTCCTTTTCCCAACCATCAAGTGACTTGCAATCTGTGGTGGTTTGTTACTTGGATGTCTCATTCTTTGTTGTGGTAGATATCTATACCTTGAATGTCTTGATTTCTCATATCTAAATTTTAAAGAACAGTTTACAACTTTGTGACCAAAGTTGGAACAGAAAAAACAATATCCATCAAAAAATCCTTGGTACTTGGAAAATGGTTGTCTTCTTTGAGAAGGTCGATTTATTCCATGCTGATGATTTCTTCGAATAGAGAGTACATTATTTCTCTGATCTACAGTTTCAGTTTTGGTACCTCTTTTGCTAATCCTCCTGGGCAACTGATTATCTTCTTTTGTTTCTGTAGATTTGTTGTTGTCATAGGTTGTAGATTTGACAAACTTGATGGGTTCTTTGTTGCTTGGATGATCACTACTTGATCCCTCTTCATAAACCATACCTGTTTTCAGCTTTGGGTTTCTTTTTTTATTTAGAATGGTGGCCAATTCTTCTGAGGCTTTGATACTTGACATATTCTGATGACACAAGGCTTGAAACTTCTCCAAATCTTTCCTAGTTTTCACTACTTCTTTTTCCAGAGCTTCACATCTTGCCTTCTTTTCTGATAATTGTTGTTTCAGAATGTCTTCAATTTTCTTTGCCTCTTCTAATTCTGCTTTTAGAAGGACAAAGTCTTCATCAGGCTCTTTACTGCCTTTCTTGAACCATATAAACAATTGTTTTTGTTTTCTCTTCTTAATTTCGAGTCTGTCAATCTCTTACAGTGCACTGATCAGTTCTCCTTCCAGGTCAACCACATCTTCTTCATTGTCAACATTACTTCCTATGATTTTATTATCATAATCCTCTTGGGCCATAAGCATAAAGTCGTTGATATTATCTTCACATGAGGAGTCACTATCTGTGTCTTCTGAAGAGTTATCATCGTTTACACAATTTTTTTTTTTTTTACCAAATCTCTTGGGTATGAACTTATTTTCACCTTCAGAGTTCTGATCTTGTTTCTTGTGTGGACATTTAGATGCAAAGTGACCTATCTTACCATAGTTGAAACATTTGAAGGGCATCTTACCTTGGTTCTTTCCTGATCCTTTCTTTAGTCTTCTCACAAATTTTGCTTCAATTTCATCAGGCTTATAATCCTCATTCTTGTCTGCTTTAAATGATGCTTCTCTAGAGGTGGGTTTATATTTAACTATCCTCATTTCATATGTTGTCAACGTTCCTAGAAGTTGATCAAAATCCAAAGCCTTTATATCATTAAGTTATTTTATAGCTAAGACCTTTGGGTGGAACCTATCTGGAGATCTCAAAATTTTCTGAACTAGGGAGGGTTCCTCAATTTTTTCACCAAGTGCTTTCATTTCATTTACTAATTCTTCAACTCTCAGGAAGTACTTCCCAATAGTTTCATCTTATTTCATCTGTAATTGTTCAAACTGTACTATATAGGTTTGAATCTTGGAATCTTTTACCTTCTCATTACCTTCATAACTTCTAATGAGTTTGTCCCACATGTCTTTGGCAGTTTCTAAATGCATAACTTTTACAAATTCTACTTCTGCAAGCCCACTAAGAATAACATTCATAGCCTTAGCATTGAAGCTTAAATATAGCTTGTCATCCTTATTAGCTAGTACAATTGGCTTCACATAGCCAGTCTCTACCACATCCTAGACATCTGCACCTAATGCCATTATGTAGGTTCTCATCCTAACTTTCCAGAAGGAAAAGTGTGTTCCATTGAACAGGGGGGCCTTATTGGTTGATGTTCCTTCATGGCTTGACATGTTTAAGCTTACTAATCTACCTTTAGATAAAATGAACTGGATTTGATACCAATTGTTGATCAACTGAGAGGTGGGGGGTGAATCAGTTGTTAACATGCTTAAACAATTAGGATTATTTTAAACTCTTTACAAAGCACTCAATGACAATCACAATAATGTAGGGAAGTAAGCATTAAATCATTCAACATCAATCACACACATTAAATACCCATAGACAGATATTTCCTGAGGAAACCCATAAAGGGTAAAAACATCTTCTTCTTGATATGATAAGTAATCCTTACATTCTTTACATTATCATACTTATGAGCTCCAACTCATTGTGAGGCTGCCACCTCTGTTTTGCAAACTGCAACTTGCTGAGAGAACCAACTCTCTGGATTCTCTAGCACCCACTAGAAGGAAGCACCAACTCCCTAAGTGTTCTAGCACCAACTGGATGGAAGCACCAACTTTCAGTCACATAGGCACCAACCTGTATAACAGAGAACAACGGTTCTCCCTTGCACCACCCTACCACCCTAGTTTTGCTGGTTGCAACCAGATGGAAGTTACAACTCCCTGTGTTCAAGCATCCACTTGAAACTATGAGGACAACTATCCTCCCTAGCACCTCCCTACCACCCTGAAACATAAATCTTTGCTTTCTTTGAATTTATTACAGTGATACAATAGTTAACAATGGCTTACCAGTCTTATCGTTGTTCTTCTACATTGCTCTGCTCTGCCTGCATCAGTGTCTCTCTGCTTGTATCTCCTTGAGCTTTTTGATCTTTTTCTCTCCCTCTTCATGCACACCTTGGCTTTCTTTCACTATCTCTGATATACATGTATGTTCCTTGCATCTGCTGCAATTTATGCTCTACGTCTTCTTTCCAGTCTATGTGTTATGCCTCTTCTGTGTGTTTCAGCTCCTGCCCACAGCATGCTATTTCCCCACGTGTAATTCCTCTCCACAGAAGAAACCTCCACTTCTCTATTATGTGTATATTTATAATGCCAATTCCTCTTCCAGATCATACAACTAAATCTTCGTCCTCTCTAGCGGTTACGCTGAGTCTTCTCTTCATCCATGGTCGTTATGCTGAGGTACCTTAGCCTCTCTGGAAGTCGAGACTCTTCATCCTCTCTGGCGTTATCGAATCTCATCATCATCAGTGGGCAGTATGCTGAGATTCCTTATATTCTCTGGCGGTCGATACTCTTTGTCCTCTTTGTCACAGTTGATATTATCCTCTCTGTTTTAGTTACAGACTTCAACACTTTCCCATCTTTCAATTGTCTCTATGATGAGTCTTCATTCCACTGACAATTACCTCAAGGTTCTTCGGCTCCTCTAGAAATCATCGAATCTCTTCATCATCGTTGGACATTATCCTGAGATTTCTTGGTTTCTCTGATAGTCGAGACTATTCATCTTCTCTGTCGATCACCCTGAAGCCTCTTCAATTTATCTGTGTAGAAAACAATCAGTGGTTTCTGGTAGTTCCCCCTGAGATTTACCGCGTTCTCATGCTCTTGGCGCCTTTTCTCTTTCTGCAAAAAAAAAACTACACAATGGGCGCTACCTTTTCTAGCTAAACCCCTTCCTTTCACATGTGGCCTTAGGCAGTGACCACAACCTATTCAAAAGTCATTTCGTGATTTCATGTTTCAGAGTTTCTCACGTGAGTCTCCTTGACTCCTTCCTCTGGAATTCCCAGTACCTGGAATGGAGCCTAGTTATGCTATCTCCTTCCACTCATGTGACACCGACGGTGACCACAACCTATGTTATAAGGCGCTTCGTGATTTCTCTTTTCGGGGATTCTCCCGTGAGTCTCCTTAACTCCTCATATTGTGAACCCAGAAATGGAGCTTGGCTGCTCTAGCTCCTCCCTCTAACTCCCGATGATGTGACCATGAGTTATGACCACTCGCCAATCAAACGAGCGCTTCGCTCTCTAGATCAACGGTCCACAACATTATGTGATCCAACAGATGTGATCATGTTGCAACCTTGCATATCATGAGTTCCCTCAACACTGCCTTTGAATTTCCTGATTTGCAAGTCAACGAAATCCCAATCGCTCGCCATGTGTCTTATGGCTCCAACGACCAGGATCATGTCGCAACCTTCCATATCGCGAGTTCCAGCAACTCCTTCCTCTGGAATTTTTGATATGCAAAATCCTGAAATGGATCCATATCAGATCAACGATCGAGATTTCTCATTGATCCAACAACTATCCTCTGCCCTGGGACTTCAGCCTTTGGGACTTTGGGGGAGTGATGAAGCTAAAAATCCTGAAGAAAAACTCCCGCAATGACAACATTCTTGTGTCACTCAATGACATGTCATGAGCCGAGTGGCTTCCATGTGTCACTCAGATTTGTGATTTCCAGTGGCCTGAAATTCCAAATCAACTTGACACTTGTCCTTGTATGATTGCTCCATGTGTCCTTGCTGACGTAGGCTATCATGATCTACCTCCTGGATCTGATGGCCCAGTTTAGTCCTTGATCCAATAGCTCAGATATTTTTGCAATTTCGCATATTGTGAGTTGGAATGTTAGGCCCCTCCTTCCTTTGACCTTTCAGTCAATGAAATGCTAATTTGTAGCCACGTTTCCTGCCCGAAGATGGACGATCCTCCTGCTTTCAGGATTTTGTAAGCCTGCTTCACCTTGCACTTTAAAGATCGTACAGGTTCTCCTGGATCCAATGACGATCGATCCCCGCGCTCGGATCTAACGCCCGAGATCTATCCTCCATCTTTGCTCTCCTCTTGTATGGACTTATGATGTCTTCCGAGCCTGTTTTCCATCAAATAACAGGCACACTTTGCATGTGTTGTTCTTGTCTATAACCATACCATGTTGTTCTTGCCATTAATGAAAATCACGCTCTGCCTGTAAACATGCCAACAAGATTGATATACAAAGAAGGGTTGAAATCCCAATTGGAGAGAATGATATGTTCTTTGTTATTTTATTTGAGGTCTTCCTTATTCCACTGAGAAAACTAGATCGTTTCCAGGATATTCTTCTTAATTCTTATCCAAGTCAAATGGGGTTAGTTGTTCCTTATTATTGAATATACGTCGGTTCCTCTCCTTCCAAGTTTCCCAAAGGACAAATACTGGGAAATGTTTCCATATTGTATTAATAAATGGGTTTTAAAAGGCTTATAGATTCCATGAAGAAAGGGTGAGATTGACACTATCCTTTTTGTGATGAGTTTACCAGAAGAGAGTAGCTCCCTGGTCCTAGAGTGTTGCACTCTATGGACATGAATTAATAAGATGTTCTAAATATTTCCATTCATGCTTGCACATGATACAGAGACCGAAGGCCTTCAAAAAATCTGTGGAGTAGTTGGTCCCAAGTTAAGATTTTACCATGAGTTGTTAACCAAAGCCCAAGGTAGAAAATTTTGGCCATAAGTTGTTTTTCCATATTTTAACCTAGATGTCATCCATGGGAATTGATGCATGCATATATTCCAAAATGTAGGCTTACTTAATATTGAAATTTCCTCCTGGGTTGAATCCCCATTATATTTTTTTAGGGCTAGTCGAATATTTAATCTGACGATTGAGAAGTTTCGATTTTAGAGTAGAATAATTGGATTTGTCTTGAAGGGGAAGATGATCTCAGTTGATTGACCAACTTTTCCAATTAGAATTTGTAGAGTGGGTATTCCAATTGGAAATTTCTTCCATGACCTTCCTCGAGGATATATTTGAGGGTTGTATAGGTGGGCTTTTTTTCTGAAGCCGAAGGATATATTGCTAAGAATCTTCCCCAAAAAAGGGTAGACTTCCGATCATGAATTTTCCTAAAATTGTGTTTATGAATGAGATATTTGTTTTTCCATGCTATATTTCAGATAAGGGATCCACGTGTTGCAATTGTTACAACAACCTCCCTCCATTTTTCATTTTTCTTATTAAAATAAGAGAATCTTTTTTGAAATTCTAATTAGTTGGTTCCATGAAATTTAAAGTTTTTATATTATCTTTCAAAAACCTCTAAAAATATATATATAATAGGCTCTTGGATATTACAATAAAGTTAATTAGTGCATCTATGTACTAATCCTACTTTTTCAAGTTAATCCATAATAAAGTTAGTAATTGCTAGTTCAATAAATGTTGATGATATTAGTAATTACAAAATTCAATGGAATATTGTAATTACTGATTAAACGATAGTTTAAAGTTTTAAATAAATTCATGTTCATAAATTTTACCTCACAAAAGGTTTTGTTTTCATGATAAGGTGTCGAAGGAGCTGGTATTCGAATGCATATATGAAGTTTTGAATCATCAAAACTTTAAGAAGATCAAAGAACGATTGCAATGGGACAATTTTCAAGACTAAGGTTAAAAATTCGGTACAAAATTAGTATTTTATTTGTTAAATTAGATATAAAAATATTAATTGTTAGTTCCTATGGTTATATCATTGCTATGATTTATTCTTATTCCAACCTATATCTAGCATGATTTACATGACCATTACAAACACTCAATACCTTTCATCTCCACTTATTACTCACCACGTGGCATTAATTCGAAATAATTTGTCAAAATGTTATGTACACTTGGATGAACTCATATTCCTAACCCACCAACTTGTTGATTACACCATAGAATTTGTGATTTCAATCACAAGTAGATAATACCTAATTGAACACGTCTTTGATAGTTATAATAGCCATGTTGGTGGTAAATATTGTTGTTTAATCAAATGCCCAATCATTTAATTTTCAGCCCGAGGAGTTTGTAAACTTGCGAAGCACATGCACAGTATATGCAGGATTGAAGCTAATTTAACCTAATTTAATGTTGAAGCTACAACTGAAATTGAATCTTTAATCTAATGCGAGAAGATGAAATACACGACCGAAATGAATCGTTGAAACATACAACTGAAATGAAATTGCGTAAATGAAATTAACGTGGAAATGGAAAATTGCATCAAAGGAAAAACAACATGTGAAGAGGAACAGGATGACACATGTAAGCTCACACTAAAAATAAAGCAATCTCAATTACATTAGAATAATCATATGACAAGATAATGAAATCATGAAACTAATCAAAGAAATGACTATGAACCAAATAACTAACTCCTATCATTGATTTCTAATCATTCTCCAACCTAAGTCTAATCTCCTTCTAATCCCATAATGACTAATTATTTCCTCATCCTAATGACTACTCCCTCCTAAAGAGAGAGCACTCTCTTTTATACATGAGAGATTTGAAAAGAAAATAAGCATATCATAATTACAGATCCACTTTTCTCTCAACCAATTTCCCATTATTACAAAATATGATCCCTTCAAATCCTCACAGATATCTCTCATACATCTTGGATAAGATATGTTATCCATTCCCCATTATCTTCTCCTTGAAAAAGGCTTGAATTATCTCCTCAAATATTGAAATGGTGGAGGAAGTATTCGAGAAGTCTTTTTGAATTAATCCTTCACATATTCCTACACATTACAAAGCTCACACATTTTTGAGATATATATGAAAACATGTTGATTTTCTAATATTTAATCACAAATTCTCTTTTAATACTAAGATGCATAAAGTGGAAAATAATAAGGTGAAACCCAAATGTATTTATGAAAATGGTATAATGAGGTGATAAAATGTGCAGAATGGAGAAAGGAAAAGGATATGGAAATGTGACATTTCTGAGACCCAATATTTCCCCCCCAACTGAACTTGTTGCATGTTCTCATGCAACTATGCATAAAAACTTTTTCTTCTCAATTTTGGCTTTGC
>JASDQU010737665.1:171358-203599 GCA_032191745.1 Picea mariana
TGAATATGTGTTATGTGTACGAAAAGGAGAAGGGCAATGGAACATGGCGAGGGAATTTTCCAAATTCATTCACTTTAGAATGTAAGGAATTACATGATTAAAGAGTAGAAAACAACATACCTCCACTTACCCCGAAAAGTAGATGAACTATGCAATAGGGATGTAGTTGTTTGTTGGATAAGGAAAAATGTGACTATTGTTGTCGCTGTGACTGGATCATGGAATACGAAGTGAAGGAATTTGAACTGTTGATTGGTTGTATGAATCAAAAGATGAAGTTTGAAAGTGGAACTGTGGTACTCTCATATGGCTGGAAAAATACTGCTGCAACTACTGATGGAGTTATGGAAAGGTGTATAGTCTTCACCCATTTCTAAACCTGATGGCACAATTCTAGTCATGCGAATGAATGTGTCGATGTCAAGAATGAAAATAATTCATTGGATTACTGGCCATTGATGAATGTCGTTAACCAATGTGAGGTGAACTCACCATTGATGTTAATGAGTGCCAAGGTACCTAAGTACATATTGCGAAGTGTGAATGAATGAGAGGATGTCGAGCCACTTGCAAGATCTAATGATCAAGGGACATTGATGTATTCCCATTATTGTCAGTGAGAGAACTTGCCATTAAGTCATGCAAGCCTCAAGGTACTCAAAAGGACTCTAGTCTCTATCCCAGATAAGGTGTTGAGGTCGATGGGGCAAGACTTGTTGAAAGGTGGGCCTTAAGGAATCCCACATCAGTCAACGCAAGTTCATACAAGATGATTGGTAGGACTATAGATGAAAAAAATATCAGTAGTAGTAGGCTTGTATGGAAAGGAAAACAAGGCAATGTAGTCACGGAAAGGAACTGAATGGTTTTATTTTTAAGGAAAAATGAACTGTAAAATAAGGAAGAGATGTATACGACTAAGAAAAATAGGCGCGTATGAAGTCATGACAGATATGGCAATGAAAGACTCTAGGACATGGATGGAGAATAAGCTTGGAAGGATAAAGGTAAATGATCATGTCATGGCGTAATTGGTTTTATGAAAGATGGCAGTGTGGTGACAAACATCATGACACGTGTGGTGAAAACTTTAGCTCCTTCAAGATTTTAATAAAGCATGCTTTTATGAAAAGTTTTGCGATTCTCAAAAATTACTTCGGTCATGAGATTGGATGGTGTTCAAACCTGTAAAGCCTTAGTACTAATCCTGCATGGAAAGTGTGAGAGCTTCAAAAAATATGAAATGCAGGAATAAGTACGAATGCAAGCAAATCAAATTCAAAAACAAAATACATTTTACCTGTTGCCCCCTTTTCGCGCAAGTTTCTTCGTCGATTGTTGTTTGAAGTGACTCAAGAAACCAAGTTAACTCAAATGTAAAAACATTATTTCAATATTGTTTTCAGGATTTAGGAAATATCCATTTACAATTTGTTTTTATTTTTATAATGTTTTGATTTTTTGTGTAAAACTTTTTCTTTTTATGGTTTTCTTATTATTATATATTTTTTTATAATAAAACAAAACAAAACAAAAAAAATATAATTCTTTTTATTATTATAATTTTTTTTATAATAAAACAAACAAAAAAAAATCTTTTTATTATTATATTTTTTATAACAAAACAAATAAAAGAAAATTATTTTTTTATTATAATTTTTTTATATAATAAAACAAAACAAAAGAATGGAATTTTCATCAAGAAATTGAGGCTGTCACGAAAATCATCCTTTTCTTCACAGAAACCTTCATCTTTCTATACCTGCACCACCAGGCCACCATGAATTCCCCAGACTGATATGAGAAGTTTGTGGCACTCGAGGGCACTAAAAATGAGCTATGAGCGGGACATGAATATTATGAATGCTGCAACTTTCTTCATCGAAAGAGAAGACCACACAATTGGCAATATCTTTCGCATGCAATTGCATAGGGATCCAAATGTGCTATTTTCTGGCTACAAATTGCCACATCCATTGCAATACAAGATTCTTCTTAGGATCCAAACTACAATCCAGTCTTCTCCAATGCAGGCTTATAATTTGGCAATCGATGATCTTGATAAAGAGATCAATCATTTGAAAAGATAATTTGAGGATGAGTTGGTGCGTCTTAAATCATGAATCTTGCTACCTGTAGAAGCAAAACTATGTTATCTCCTTCATATGTGCACGTAGAAACATATACATCAAATAGCTCTGAAATCCCACTACTGCACAAGTACCCATGTACACCACTAAGATTACGACAATATTCAATGCCATCCAAAGTCACTGATGTTGTCAATGACTTTAACCCAACAGTGCATGCATTTCTCATACATGATCTTTTTGGCATCAATTCCGTGTTTCTGGTAAGTGATAAGCAACATGTAAGTGATAGACTTAAGTGTTTGAGACATAAACCAATCAAATGACCAATTTGGTGTGCTATAACATAAATTTAATCCTTGGGGGAATCAACCACGAATGCTTGAAAACCAAATTAAATGGCCATTTTCATGTGCTGTAGCCCCGCGTTTTCACCCGAAGAGTGATAACTTGTCCTTATCGATCTCTTCTTTGGATCCATACCCCATATTCAATTTTTCTTTGCAGATGCCAATTTTGTTCAAAGGTCTTCCCCAATCCAGTATTTCTAAGTCAATTCTTGTTTCCACAGTGATCACTCATCCAGGAATATCAAATGGTAGGACCAACCCAACTGATCGCTCCATAAAGTAAAGTTATGGTTCACCCTAACAATGGAATAGTAACGAGAGAAAAAGTAACACAACGTTATAACCCTTTCTATATCTGGTCTAACAATTTCAGAGCTGGTTTGGATATGTGTTGCTTACTTGGATTCTTGCAACACGGATGCTAGAGCAGACGCGATAGAAACACACAAAAAAAATATATTGTTGCTGGTGGAACACAAGATTCAAAATCCCAAATTGGTCTTCAACATACGTCGTAATCAAAATAAGAAATTAATTATAACCCTTCCATATTTCGCGTTGGATCATCGATTCATTGTCATGAAGAAAAAAAGTGTGGGATAAATCAAATAGTCAATCATCGGAAACATAGAGGGACTGGCAATCAAATATTGTGTCACGACACCACAAATAAAAAATTATCGGAAATATCAGAAAACGGTTTTCAAATCCGTGTATTGAGATGGAAATGAGACATTTCTCAGACCCAACAAGCCATACTTGAGAAACATAGGGTAGGAAGTCCTTAGCATAGAGAATAAAAGAATATTGAAGCCAAGTACCATAGAGGGTTATAACGAGAAATGGCAGTTTTCTTTGAGCCTCATGGAGTAGAGTTAATTGACATGCACAAATAATGTATGGAAATATTGGAGAGGGCATTCTAGAGGCATTTTTTCTAGAAATTCATTGGGAATATAGAAGACATGACCACAACATTTGCTCAAACCTTTGATGGCGAATGCACATGGGTAGGAAACTTAACCATCCATATTTCTGAAAATTCATTGTCTTAGATGCTAGAGATTCCTCAGATAGGAGAAAAATGGTTTAAGAATAAATCCATTGACTCTAAATCTTGGACCCCATTCCTCATCGGAAATAGGAAAAATCCCAATTGGGTTACAGGGGTACCTAGGGCCTGGCTAAAAGATCCATGGAAATACCCAGTCTTTCTAATCCAAAAATACATAACCTATGAGGGATGTTTTAGTTTGATTTATCTTTACCATGTTAGAATTTTATTGCATGTTCAAGGAGATAAGCCATTAAACATGCCTTATTACTTTGTTAAATCTCTAACTAAAATGTCAAAAACCATCCAAAAGTAGAAAAAGAATGTTGATAAGTCTCTTTACCATCATGGCCATGTCAAAATTATTGTCAAGAATGAATTTCAAAAGCAAAGAATTGAATGGGACAAATTCTTAATGGAAAATGCCTTTAAAGAGGAAGAAATCACAGAGGTTGCTACATGAAATTTGTTGCAAGTCACTATAGAGATAATATTAGATAATGCATCTAACAAAACAATGAATCCTACAAGTGAAGACATAGAGAATGTACAAGAAGTTATTGGTCTTTTATGAATTAAAAAGGATAGACAAGGGAAAAGTAATACAAGTGAAAAATGCATTCCTAAAACTAGAACAACTCGATCCATTGCTAAGAGTTTTCAAGAAGAGAAAATAAAAAATGAAGAACTAGAACAGATGTCAAAGAATCCAACAAAGAAACATAAGGTTCAAACCTTAGAATCAAACCCCAGATCAAATCCAGAATTGGATAATTCTCAACAAATATTCTATGATCTCTTAGAAAGTATGGAAATTATGGATGAAGGACCTCCTGCTATCAATGATCAAGAAGTTTCTCCAGATAACAATATTAAAAAGAATGATTTTCTTGCAGATAAGGGACGCGAAAAAGAATATATATCTATAGACACTAATGTTGAAAGAGGCCAACCCTCGATACCAAATGAGGATTTGATCACTCTGTCATCATTCATTATAACCTTTCAATTAAGGAAAAATAATAACCAAGTTGTAAGATTAAAAAATAAGGTACAAGAGATGAAAACCCTCAAGAGGGTCATTAAAACTGAGAATGAATCTATGAGTCTACAAGGTTTAAAGATGTTGGATGAGAATGATAATCTGAGAAGTGAAAATGAGCAGTTAAAGAAAGATAATGCTTTGTTGGAAAAACATGCATATAAATAGCTCAAGAAAAATACGAGATTGAAGCTAAGAAACCAAAACCTACAAGTTCAAATCCTCATGCATGGACCAAGAAGACAAATTGATAAAAGGAGAACAAGTAGTAGAACAAAGGATTAAAATCAATTCACGGAATTAATAATTTTGTCAAAGTTCCTCCTCCATATAATTTTATCTATCCTCACATCTACTTTATCCCAACTCTTATGATAGAACACACACCTTCGTCTTTGTTAGGGATCTCTCATTGCAATGATATTTTAAGATCATAAGGTATTAACTATTTCATTTTGATGTCCTAAATATAGAAAATAAAATTGATTATGTTATCTGTGTTTACCAAATCAACGAGATTTTTGCAATTACTCGTTTGTTGTCACATATATAGACAGCTGGCAAGAAATTGAGGACATGAGTTTTCATCCTCATTTTCATTTGGTATGTTTCTCACCATTCGAGTAGATTCAATCCAAAAACCCTTGGTTAGCATGCAAGTCAAACTAGGTGTCAGCATGGCCATTTTGGAGCAGAAAAAACATGAATTTTGTATCTTTAAAGATTATGTGTGAGGATTTTTATCATATTTGAAATCAAGAATATGAGGCAAGAATTTTTTTTGTAATAAATGTAAGGAGCAATCTTAGAATACTCAGGTAATACATTCAGGTTATAAATAGTTAATATTGCAAAGACTTAAGAGAGGAATTTGTGATAGCTATTAGGCAAATTTCTCTTTCCTAATACTATTAAGTTCTTTCTTGACCAGGGAACAATGTATCAAGGAGGATTTTGATATTTTTATTCAAAGACATTTTTATTATATCTGATTCCCTCTTGGAATTTTTCTAAATTGTATTATAATTTGTTATTTTTATCAAGTTTTAGTCTAATCTTGGAAAACCTAATTGCTAACATTTTGTGTTGAATTAAGGAATATTACTAACATTTTCATTCTTGATAAATGTTGATGAGTCTTGTTTCTTCCAGTCATAATTTATTTGTGATAATTACATTATGCTTATCAAATAAAATATCAAGTTTAAGATAACCTGTTTTCATGAATGATTATTCTTATGATTTTATGGTAATGGTTGCATGTTTTGAACCAATGATAAGGCTAAGAGAACTATTTCTCTAAATATTATCATGTATCTTTCTTCTTATGCTTGATATATGTTAGCCAACATAGATTTACATTTCAGTCATCCAGTTTCTTGTAGGTTGTAAATGAAATGATTAATTTTGGGAACATATTTCAATAGATGTTTGTCTCACAGATTTATGTATTCTTGTAACGACCCTTCGTTATACGACATAAAAGTAAGAAAACACAACGACTAATTTTTTTTGTTTTAAACAAGTTGAGACAAGTGCAATAATACAATACATATGTGATTCATTAACGAAAACTTCACATTTACACAACTATACTCAACAATGTCACTACACATCAAGATACAACATCACTGGTGTTTCATAGATTAACAAGCATACATTAACGTCATCATTTCACATAAAGATAATGACAAAATGTCTATCCTCGCAACCTACACTGCATGGTTAGGACCTTCAAGACACATAGTAGACACTCAAGTCCATGATTCATCTGATTGATTTTGACCATTAAAGGTCTCAGGACTGGAAGTCATTCTAAGGAGCATGAAAGTATCTACTCCCATAACCAACTGTAACATCCCTCCGTACACCACACAAGTAAATGAGTAAAATGAAGTAGCAAAAATTTGTGTTTCTTTTTATTTTTAAAAGTTTCACAAGTGTCTGTTACAATAATTATCCACACCATTTAGATACAACAATAATAATTAGGTATCTGATTTATTCTTAATCAAAATCACTATAATTCCAACGAACCAAGTCATATTACCTATGCAACAATTCAACGATAGTCTAGATTGTAACTAACATTAACATTTAGTTGATATAACACAAAATATAATAACACTGAGACATTAAAATAGCAAAATTCAACATTGTAAAACTGCCCAATCATTCCACTAGTCTAAATTCAAGTGTGAATCCACATTTCTTAATCAACTAATTTATCTATGTAAGAGAATGAATAATTTTAAATTTTCAAAATAATTTCTTAATCCTTGTAATAAGTAAGTCATCTTCATACTCATGAGGTGTAGATCAGTTGGTTTGTGTAGGGTTTAGTCCCCATCAGGTTACTGGTTCAAATCTTATGAGGAGGGGTTGAGGGTCCGTAAAAGGGGTTACAATATTCCTGTAGAGAGATACCACATTAAAATAGATCTCGAAAATTATGGATGTGGTCACTCAATAGTATTAGGAATCCACCTGTCATTAAGGAAGTTTGCATAACCAAGGATCACCCCAATATAAGCATCATGTCATCGTCTAAAAATCCATAGAAAACCGGTTTATGAAGGTATCAATGGGCTTCAGAATCGACAGATGCACTTCTGGTCCATTTACAGGATGTCCAAGGGTTAATCGACTACTTGAGTGGATAGAGATCTCTTGTTTTTTAATAAAAACTCATCTCACTACAGATACTGAAACATAGAGTAATACGACTGGAACAAAGAAACAACAAGCTTGGGCCAAAATAGTGGATTTATCGAAATAGTATAAGCTGGTGTTATACTATATCTAGACACTATAACACCAGGTCTGGGTTACGTTCACCAGTTCTAAAATTTTTGGAGACTGCACAACAGTCCAAAGATTTGCTTTTGCATTTGAATTTGGTGGTAGACTAGTCTCCCATTATCAAGGTACAAGGATTGGTTAATCTCGAGAGCCATAAACTAAAATGAAATTCACATCTATCATGATGATGCTTCATCTCATCATTTTAACTGTAAAAGGAAACATTCAACAACTATCGCTTCAGTGGCGATTTAGTTTCCCAATAAACCTCTGTATAGAGGTATCTCTTCCTTAAAAGTGGTGATTCTTAGGAGAGTTTAAATTGTAAAAAAATTAAAAGAAAGAACTCGACAAAAATTAGACTTCTTTTGACAGTCAGAAGTGTAGTTACCAAAACAGGCCTTCGAATGAAATGATTAATGTATTTGATCGAAAGAACAACCTGCACATTGATATAATGCCTGGACATCTCCTAAAACCTTGCAGCGAAGGCGTAGCTATTAGATGAATGATTGTTATAACAGTTAGAAGAAGATGTTCGCAGCTCTTAGGTGTTAACATCAACCCTTGTTGTCAAGCAAGGAGCAAATCACATTTCTTAGGTTATTATGTATGTAACTATACAATAGAAAAGTAGAGAGTGAAGATTCCTACAAGTCAAAAAAATCAGGACGTCATCTATCCATGCAACAAGATAATGTCAAATGCCAGACCCAGAATATTCAATAGGCACAAAATACTCAATAAAAAGAATTGAATAAGTTTTGGTGTCCAATTACGAAGTCAAGAAGGTGCCCTCTAGCAGTTCATGCAAAAACAAAATAATTCCGAAATCAGAATCTCGAACACATATATTACAATCTATTAATAAGAATTTAATCCAAAATTTCCATAGAAAAATAATAGCTCACAAGCTTGCCTCGCAAGGAAGAGCTTCCACTCCTTCCAAGGCTTGAATTCCTAACTCTCACAAGTAAAACACAGTCCAACCCAATTTTGGCAACATAACAGTACTATGAAAAGGTGAGATCCATTTCCCTTCTACACCATTTGTTTTATAGAATTTTCCCCACTGACACATCTCCTCATGCACAATAATTAACTTTTTAAATTAATTTAATTATGGTTATTCACCCACACACTTGTCACACTATCCCCAAGTTGCACAAGTAATTACCATTTTTATTTTATTTAAAAATCCAATTTCCTTCACATTCCCCCGTGTGTTCTTATTTTCGCTCTTAGTTGTCCCTCAGTTCCCCAATTTCTCATTTAATGAGTGTCTCCTAACTAGATCTTAGTTAGAGTTTGATTAGAAGTCTTCTTCTAGTTAGACTTAGTGATAGCTTGACTCTAGATAGTACTCAAGGTGTACACCTATTCTCTCATGTTATTATTTCTTTCTATTTTAAAATCCATTTTATCAATTTCATGCACACATGTGCATTTTATCCAACCTTTAGATTTTTATTCACCTTTTTCCAAGAGTTTGATTTTATCTCAATTATTTTAAGTTATTTAATATTTTTAATTAGTCCCTTAGTTAAACTTATACTTATACTTAGTCTTAGACTTTTGTTAGGCTTCTAGGTTTATAATTTATTGATTAATTAATTATTTTATTCTAACAAAGTCTAACCATTTCAATGTTTTCTAGGCCACCTAGATTTATTGACTCATGTTTTAATTACGTGACATGCCCTTCAATATGAACCTCTGTGCTCCAAGGGTGCCACTCGCCTTTGACTGGTTTTGGAAATTTGTCCGACCCTTGGAGTCAACACTTGATTCGGTCGACCTTGTGAGAGACTAAGGACTATCTAAGGAATAAGGAATCCACCTTATTGCGTACCCCTTGGAATTCTTCATGCAAGATTGTCTTAGTCTACCCTCACGACATCGTGATCCTCTCAAAATGTGGTAATCGTTAACCATGTGTTCGGGTCACAACTGGAGTGCTAGGCAGGTTGTGACAGGGACATTGCCACACATCTCCCTAAATGTTTGGTTCCTGTGCATGGCCCTTTTACTCCTTATGTGAGTCGGATTAGAAAGCATCATCAAGCCTACATCCACTGACAAAAAAAATGTCAAAATCCATATATATATATATATATATATATATATATATATATATATCAATCATACATCACACGTGCAGAAAACAAAATACTCAAACAAATACAATCCACTCCCTGACTCAATCTGGAATCCAAGGAAGTCCATTAATGCCATCTACATCCATAACCTGTCATATGTCCTGCACACTTAGGAGAACTCGTCAGTAATATCTGTCAATACATATACATATGAAAGTAACAATAAATCACAATACATCATCATCAACATATATAACTCATAATCAAAATGAATCAAAATGTACCATAACCAGATCTCTTGCACACAAGTGTCATCAAAGAATAAGCCAATATAAGTGTGATTGGTAGTACGAGATGCTACATGCACTCCCTCTTGTTTTAAACTTCGTCCCGAAGTTTGTACAATATATAATGCAAGTAATTAAATGTATCTGATAATATATATACACATCTAATCTATCAAACAAGTAAAGAAATTTTTGGCGCATCTCTGATGCATCCTCCCACATTGTAGAATGTGGGCTATAACTATCCCACTAGACCTTGACATGCTTGACTATTCGATGTCGTGGCTATCAAATGCGATGATCCAATATGCATATCGACTCCATCATGAGAGCACCCTCGTCTGCCACCTACAAAGAACTCATGTCAATCACATGTGATGAAACTGAAATATAATGTCGCTAAATAGATACATGAAATACGTTGTGCATACACCTCAAAGAATCAGACAAGGCTAGTCGGTAAGCCACGAGTCCTTTATTTTCCACAATATCTAAGGGTACCACAAACCTAGGAGAGATTTTAACACCATTTCCAAACTTGATTGAACTCTTATGCGGTTTAACCTGCAAGAAAAATCTGTCACCAACCTCATAACTACGGTCAAGGCGATGCGCATCAACATAACTCTTATGTCGATTCTGCACTTCTTTAATCCTTTTTTTTTATCGATTTCATATGTTCTTCCATTTCTTGGATCACTTTCGGTCCCACCAGGAACCTTTCCTCAAGTCGATCCTAACTCAATGACGTCCGACACGGTCGCCTGTAAAGAAACTCAAATGATGCCATCTTAACTGTACTCCGATAACTGTTGTTGTATGCAAAATATACCAATTGAAAGAAGTCTTCCCAACATTTATGTTGATCCATTACTTACATATGCAACATATCCTCCAAAATTTGGTTCGTTCTTTCTATTTGTCCATTTGTCTCTGGGTGATATGTTGTACTAAAATTCAATTATGTTCCCAAGGCCTCTTTTAAACTGGTTCAAAACCGTCTTGTAAACATCGATCCACGATTGGATATGATATTTATTGGTACTCCATGTAACCTCACAATCTCGCTAACAAAAACTCTAGCCATATCTAGCGCCTGATACGCCATATGCATCGAAATAAAGTGTGCACTCTTCATCATAGTGTCAACTACCACAAAAATCGAATCGTGTCTCCTTGCCATCATTGGCAATCCAACAATAAAATCCATCGATGACCTCCCATTTCGATTCAGGAATAGCGTGTGGCTGTAACAATCTTGTTGGGTGTCTATGTTCAACCTTCACCTGCTGACATTATAGACATCTCGCCACGTAGCTAACTATATCCTCTTTCATTCCTTTCCAGAAGAATAAAGGATTGAGGTCTACCTTCATCTTCATGACTCCCGGATGAGCCATGTAAACTGCTTGATGAGCTTCTCTTTAGATCAAACTTCCTAAATCGTCGTTAGGTAGTACATAAATTCTGTCATTATATCTCAACAATCCATCATTGTCCAAAGAATAGCCTTCAAACTTCGGTACCATCATGGTATTTTTTCCAATATTATCTTTAACTTCTTTGTACCAGTCATCGTCTATCTGTAAATTTACAATATTTTCTCGAAGATTCATCTTAAGAGGTATTACCGATATTATGCATCATCTCCGACTCAATGCAGTTGCCACTCTGTTCACCATTCCTTTAATGTAAGTAATCTCAAAGTCGTATTCGCTGAGTAATTATGACCAGTGCCTCTATTGCGCATTCAAGTCACTCTGCATAAATATATGTTGCAATCCACAGTGATCTGTCTTTAATTCAAATTTTCTTCAAATCAAATAATGTCTCCATACTCTCAAGGAATATACAATTGATAATAACTCCAAGTCGTGTGTTGCATAGTTTTCCTCATGCCTTCTCAATTTCCTTGAGATGTAAGCGATCACTCGACCATCTTGCTTCAAAACTACGCCTAGACCTTCCTTGGATGCGTCCATGGATACCAAGAATTATTTATCCATGTCGGGGACCTTCAGTATCAGCGTTGTCGTTAACAACTCTTTAATCTCTTTAAATTCTTCCGTGCATCTCTCAGTCCATACGAATTTCTTATTTTCCTTCTGCAATTTCGTAATTGGATTTGTTATCTTTGAAAAACCTTCGACGAATAGTCAGTAATATCCTGCTAAATCCATGAAACTATGTACTTCTTGTATGTTCGTCAAAGATGACCATTCCATAATAGAATCTACTTTTTCTAGATCCACAACGATACCTTCTTTAGATATAATATGTCCCAAGTAATGAATCTTTGATTAGTAAAAGGAACATTTCGATAGCTTCCTGTAAAATTTGTTTTCTCTTAGACACTGAAGGACCAATCTCAGGTTTTCATTGTGCTCTTATTTCATCTGAGAAT
This sequence comes from Picea mariana, assembly GCA_032191745.1. NCBI lineage: Eukaryota > Viridiplantae > Streptophyta > Pinopsida > Pinales > Pinaceae > Picea > Picea mariana. The sequence continues at coordinate 183,487 of JASDQU010737665.1, forward strand.
AAATCAGTATGCCATCAATAAATACTTGAACAAACTTGTCCAAGTATTCACGGAACACCCCTTTCATCAAAATCATGAATACCCCCGGAGCGTTCGTCCAACTGAATAGTAAAACTGTAAACTCATAGTGTCTGAATCTTGTCTTAAATGTGGTATTAGGGATATCTTCCTCCTTAATTCGTAATTGATGATATCCCGATCTCAAGTCAATCTTCGAAAGCATTGTTTGTCCCTTCATCTGATTAAATAAATCATCTATGCTTGGCAACAGATATTGGTTCTTGATCGTCGCTTTGTTCACTTGATGATAGTCAATACAAAGTCTCCATGATCCATCCTTCTTTCTCACTAAAATAAATGGTGCACCCCAAGGCGACACACTTGGACGTATAAGTCCTAAGTCCAACAATTCCTTCAATTACATTTTCAACTCCTGCAATTCAAGCATTGACATCTGATATGGTGTTCTCGCTATCGTTTCAGTTCCAGGTTTCAAGTCTATTGTAAACTCCATATCTCTTTTGGGTGGTAAACTTGGTAACTCTTTTGGAAACATGTATGAAAACTCTGATTCTATGGGAAGGTTTTCTAATCCTTTCACCTCACCCTTTTCTTTTAGCGCTAAGATTACATATAGCTTGCATCCCTTGGGCATTCTCTTCTGTAGTTGTAGGGTATAAATAAACCTCAAGGACACTCCCTGGTTTCTTTCTACAATCACTCTACTCTGTCCCAAATCATCCGCCAAACTTAACCATTTCATATTACAGTGAAGTATCGCATCATGTGATTCCAACCAGTCCATGCCTATTATAATGTCATAAGATCCTAAGATCATGACGCATAGGTTTTCCTTCATTACAAAATCACCCAAGTTAATGTTGTAGTTTGTAACCTTTCCTCCAACTTGTTTTTGGCACCTGATGCCATTTCTATGTATCCGAACTCATCCTGCTCGACTTCCTTTACCTTAACTCTCTTTAGCGCTGCACTGGAAATAAATCTCTTTGTAGCTCTCGGATCTATCAAAACACTAAAGGTTTGATCGACAATCATACCTGATGTCTCGAGCACAGTGGACTGGTGCTCAGCCTAGAAGTTATTGACCGTTGCATGTATCTTGTGGGCTTTGCCAAAATATCCAACTGTAGTTGGTCCTGACGATCCGACCGCTTTGGCCTTCTCAATCGGAAAATCCTATTGGACATGTGGCTCTCCACATGTCCAACATCCATCCTTTGGTCCAGTTCTCCTGGTCCCCGAAGTAGAAGTTGTTGGTCTAACAGTTTGTGATCCGAGTCTATTCTACTAAACAAGCCTAAATTGTTGTTGCTACTACGGACGAAACTGTTGTTGTTTTTGCTGTTGTGGTGCTCTATAAGGAGTCCTCTGCTAAGGAGTGTGTCATGGTGGTGTCGAGAACATAGGTCCTTTGGATGTATCTCGATGCCCATAATTCTATCATGCTAGTGTTTGATGTTGTTATTCTCTCGATGTCACATGTCTGGTCTATCTAGAAGGAGTCCTACCCTGACCCCCACTATTCATCTCTTCCTCAACTATGAGGGCCTTTTGAACTTCATCATGTAATGTCTGAGGCATTAAGATCCTCACCTTTGCATGAATGTTGAATTTAAGGACAAACACAAACTTGTTGACCTTTAAATTCTCTATGTTGAGATGTGGAGCATATCTGAGTAGCTCCATGAACTTGGCCTCATACTCCAGCACTGTACAAATACCCTGTCATAAGGTGTTGAACTCATTAAGCTAGCGGTCAATGAATTCCTTGGACAAGTACCTCTCTAAGAACCGTTCCTCGAACAGTTCCCATGACACGTCTTCAATGGCCATGTTTAGTTGAGGTAGGAGTGTCTTCTACCAAAGTAGAGAACTCCCCTTCAGTTGAAAGACCGCCATGCGAAATTCCATGTTGTAGGTGTAATCACGAAGTGCGAAGCACATCTCCATGTTCTCAAACCATGCCTCGGCAGCTAAGCCGTCCATGGCACCCCAAAACTTAGGAAAATTCACTTTCTCGAGTTCTCTGTGTATACTGCTACTACCACCTGGAGTGCATTGTGAACCCTCATTGGGCACAGATGATCTACCCTCATCTCGATCCAGGCGGTTGATCAATGCCTCTGACATCCTCTAGAAGGATCTCATAATACCTACCACATATACCACAACAACCTGCTCCTACTCAGTAGTCTTCTCATCTCCTTGAGGGTTAGATCCCTCTAGTGTGGATACTATCGGAGGAGGCATAACTCTTCCTCCCGCACCACGATGTATACTTCCCCTGCGTCCTCTAACCGTGATTACCTGCATGAACAATTTCAAAAATTTATTAGTGATACTTCTTTAGTCATTTAGTTTTAACATAGTGGAAGGCATAACGGTCCAATGTCACAGGGTTGAACCTGGTCCGATACCATATGTAACGACCTTTCATTATATGACATAAAAGTAAGCAAACACAGTGAGTAAATTATAAAAAAAAAAAAAAAAAAACAAGTTGAGACAAGTGCAATAATACAATACAGATGTCAGTCATTAACAAAAAATTCACATTTACACAACTATACTCAACAATGTCACTACACATCAATAAACAACATCATTGGCATTTCATAGATTAACAAGCATACATTAACTTCATCATTTCACATAAAGATAATGACAAAATGTCTAGCCACCCAACCTACACTACATGGTTAGGACCTTCAAGACACATAATCGGCGCACAAGTCCAAGATTCATTCGATTGATTTTGACCATTAAAGGCCTCGGGACTGGAATTCGTTATGAGGAGCATGAAAGTATCTACTCCCATAACCAACTGTGACATCCCTCCGTACACCACAAAAGCAAATGAGTAAAATGAAGTAGCAAAAAAATTTGTTTCTTTTATTTTTAAAAGTTTCACAAGTGTCCATTACAATAATTATCCAAGCCATTTAGATACAATAATAATAATTAGGTATATGATTTATTCTTAATCAAAATCACTATAATTCCAACGAACCAAGTTATATTACCTATGCAACAATTCAACAATAGTCTGGATTGTAACTAACATTAACATTTAGTTGATATAACGCAAAATGTAATAACACGGAGACATTAAAATAGAAAAAATCAACATTGTAAACCTGCCCAATCATTCCACTAGTCTAAATTCAAGTGTGAATCCACATTTCACAATCAACTAATTTATCTATGTAAGAGAATGAATAATTTTAAAAATTCAAAATAATTCCTTAATCCTTGTAATAAGTAAGTCATCTTCCTAACAATCTCACAAGAAAATCAAAATACCAATAATTAGTATATATATAATTTAAATCAAGAAACATATTTATTTTATTTCATTGTTACAATGATTTTATAAGCCAAAAATGTTCTAATTATAATCCCACTATAATTGCACGAGATATAAATTATTATATGGTATTTAAATCAAGAAACATATTTATTTTATTTCATTGTTACAATGATTTTATAAGCCAAAAATGTTCTAATTATAACCCCACTATAATTGCACGAGATATAAATTATTACTGGTATAACACATCACTAAAGAAAATTGTAATAGTTTAGAGAGAAGATGCGTGAGGGAAAGGTTTGGAATTTAGAAAAATACACTATCGATTACTACGCCTCTCCAGCTGCAATCATTATTATTTTTAACATACTTTATCAAATAATTAACTTATATTACTACGTCTCCCACTTACATTCGTTATTCTTTTTTAGAATAATTAAACAAATAACCATCTGATATAATTCCGCACATTGATACAATTCCTGGACATCTCCTAAAACCTTGCAGTGAAGGTGTAGCTATCCGATGACTGATTTTTATAACAGTTAGAAGAAGATGTTCACAACTCTTAGTTGTTGACGTCAACCCTTGTTGTCAAACAACAAGCGATTTGTATTTCTCAAGTTATTATGTATGTAAGTATACAATAGAAAAGTCAAGAGTGAAGATTCCTACAAGTAAAAAAAATATTTGTCATCTATTCATGCTACAAGATAATGGAAAATGCCAGACCTAATATATTCAATAGGCACAAAATACTCAGTAAAAAGAATTGAATAAGTTTTGGTGTCCAATTATGAATTCAAGAAGATACCCTCTAGTAGTTCGTGCAAAAACAAAATAATTCCGAAATTGGAATCTCGAACACATATATTACAATCTATAAATAAGAATTTAATCCAAAATTTACACGTCAATGCAATCCTATAAATGGTAAGTACGGAAGTTCTAGAGATTAATTAAATTTTTACACTTATTCAACTATGATCGACACAACCTATTTACATATTCATAGAGAGCTGGAAATCGATACCATTGAACCTAGTATTATGTTTAATCAAAACAATGATTATATAATATATATCCTTAATGATAACAGATTTAGAAGGTCAAGAACCAAGTTGGTTATACATGCATGCTGGTATATAAAATTCTGATATGCCATCCAAATAACAAAACAATACACTTAAATACCGTGACCAAGTTAGTTGGTTGATGATGTTAATCCTTCTCTTGATCAAGGAACTTGATGTAGGTCTTCAACCAGAGTTGCAATTTTCTTTTTCCTTCAATTCGCTTACTAAATATCAAACTTCACCGGTACCTCCCAGCCAATTCTATGAGTACTCTTGTTCCCCCTTAGCCCCCCGAGCTACAAAAGGGTCACACACAAGAACCATAAAAACAATAGCTCACAAGCTTTCCTTGCAAAGAAGAGCTTCCACTCCTTCCCAGGATTGAATTCCCAACTCTCACAAGTGAAACACAATCCAAACCAATTTTGGTAGCATAATGGTACTATGAAAAGGTGAGATCCATTTCCCTTCTACACCATTTGTTTTATAGAATTTTCCCCACTGACACATCTCCTCATGCACAATAATTAACTTTTCAAATTAAATTAATTATGATTATTCACCCACACACTTGTTACACTCTCCCCAAGTTGCACAAGTAATTACCATTTTTATTTTATTTAAAAATCCAATTTCTCTTGCATTCCCCTATGTGTTCCTATTTTCGCTCTTAGCTGTCCCTTAGTTCCCCAATTTCTCATTTAATGAGTGTCTCCTAACTAGATCTTAGTTAGAGTTTGATTAGGAGTATTCTTCTAGTTAGACTCAGTGATAGTTTGAGTCTAGATATTATTCAAGGTGTACACCTATTCTCTCATGTTATTATTTCTTTCTATTTTAAAATCCATTTTATCAATTTCATGCACACATGTGCATTTTATCCAACCTTTATATTTGTATTCACCTTTTTCCAAGAGTTTGATTTTATCTCAATTATTTTAATTGATTTAATATTTTTAATTAGTCCCTTAATTAAACTTATACTTAGACTTAGTCTTAGACTCTTGTTAGGCTTCTAGGTTTATAATTTATTGATTAATTAATTATTTTATTCTAACAAGGTCTAACCATTTCAACGTTTTCTAGTCCACCTAGATTTATTGACTCGTGTTTTAATTACATGACGTGCCCTTCATGATACACCTCCATGCTCCAAGGGTGCCACTCTCCTTTGACTGGTTTTGGAAGTTTGTCCGACCCTTGGAGTGAACACTCAATTAGATCGACCTTGTGAGACACTAAGGGTTGTCTAAGAAATAAGGAATTTTCCTTATTGCACGCCCCTTAGAATTATTTGTGAGTGATTGTCTCAGTCCGCCCTCACGGCATCGTGATCCTCTCAGAATGTGGTAATCGTTAACCATGTGTTCAAGTCACGATGGGAGTGCTAATAGGTTGTGACAGGGATGCTACCACACCTCTCCCTAAATGTTTGGTTCTTGTGCATGGCCCCTTTACTCCTTATGTGAGTCGGATTAGCAAGCATCGTCAAACCTGCATCCACTGACAAAAACAATGTGAAAATCCATATATATATATATATATATATATATATATATCAATCATATATCACATGTGCAAAAAATGAAATACTCAAACAAATACAGTCCACTCCCTAACTCAATCTGGAGTCCAAGGAAGTCCATTGATGACATCTGCATCCATAACATGTTATATGTCCTACACACACAAGAGAACTCGTTAATAATATATGTCAATACATAATACATATGAAAGTAACAATAAATCACAATACATCATCATCAACATATATAACTCATAATCGAAACGAATCAAAATGTACCATAACCGGATCACTTGCATGCAAGTGTCCTCAAAGAATAAGTCAATATAAGTGTGATCAGTAGTATGGGATGTTAGAATTCCAAGATTTCATATTATCTCTTTGGTTATCATTAAAGTGTATATGATAATGATTTATATCTTAGAAACAATCATTGGTTTATCCAAATTATTCTTGAAGTGAATAATTCCTTCTAATTCTTTAAGATTCTATCTTCTTCATCTACACATTTTTAGCTTTGATCTCATTCTTGAGATAGAAGTAGTACATTAGTCTCATTTTTCACAAACATAAGTTAGGGAATATTTAATCCCAAAACAATAAAGTCTCTTTTTCAAAGAGAAAATTATTCGAGTGGCAAACAGAGCCCAAACAATCGGTTGGAAACTACAATCCCAAACGAAAAACTAGCCTAATTGGTGCTTGTGATCGAGTAGTTGTCCCTTGTTGCAAGAGGGGATATCTCACCTGTCAACAATTTGTCACTATAAGGAGGGCCGAGTGACATGCATGGCTGGTAAATCATCTCATGGATCCAAGCCATTGCAATCATCTTGTACCAAATCACCTCCCAACATGATTCCTTAATCTACTAGTGGGTCTTCATCCATTAAAAAAGGTTCAGTGTCCAATTCACCTGAAATTATTGAAATTCCACATGAAGTAGAATGTCAATATAACCTTATGTCATCATCTTCAACTGAGCTTGTTGATTATTTCATTTCTAAATAAATCATTGTAATTAATCCACAACTTCATTTATTCAGTGTTCTAACCAGAGCATATAGTAAGGAAATTGATTATCCTCCTATCAAATTCACAATTCCTAAAATAACTAGGCATTCAAAGAAAGATAAGGAAAGTGAAATAAATTTCATCTCTGGACTTAATCCTTTTTGTCAAATTTCAAATATCTTAAGGGGATCTGAAGATCCTGACGATTATCTAATCTGGAATTTCCCAACAAAAATTGATTCAAGTAATCCCCCGTCTCCACCACAAAGTCCACCTCACACTCCTATTGGACCCCAAACACCTTCTTCACCAAAAATCCCTAGACAAACCCCTCTGATAAGTCCTAGACAACTTCAAAGGAGAAAAATGGATGGAGTACCTAGGAGACCCTGGCTTACTCTAGGAGTTGTTGCAGTTCTTGGTGATGTTTATGATCTTCCCAAAACCCATGAGAAGATTCTTCTCTAATTTGATCCTGATAATGGAATCTTTGGAAGATCACATCAGTAAATTCATGCTAGGATTTAACTTAAAAGGTGTGCAACATGAATATGTTGTATGCCTACTTTTCCCATACACTTTTGAAGGAAAATATTTCACGTGGTATTTTTCACTACCACAAGGAACAATCACAAGATGGAATGATTTTGAAACTACTTTCATGAAAACATTTGGTGAGGACAAAACCCCAACAATTTTAGTTTTGGAATTATCAAGACTAAAAATGGATCCTAAAGAAAAAATTAAATATTTCAATCAAAGATTGTTAACACTAATGAATAAAATCCTAGATGATTCTAGTTCACCAAAAAATGTAATTATTGAATAATATACTTTAGCCTTGCCATATTCTATTGCTATTTTTGTTAAAAGATCCAAAACACAACTTTACAAGGAATTTTTGAAGAAACACTAGATGTAGAACTAGAAATGTTAATTGTTGCTAGTAAAACCCCATCTGAAGAGAAGAGAACTTTTCCACCAGCTAGGAGACAAAATATAGTCAAAACAACTGAAGAAAAAAAATACAAAGAAATGTTTGATATGGATGGTCTTCAAAGGATGATTCAAAAAATGTCCAATGATATTGTAGATCTCAAGAATAATTTGGGAGAAATTTCATCATCTAGGAGAGATTGGAAACCTTCTTTTAGGAGGAATCATCCACCTCCTTATCCAAATATTCACCCTGAATAAATACGTATCGAAGAGTTTGCTCAAGATCACTATTGTTGATTCGAAAACCCTTAGATGTAAAATTAGTTCTTAAGTATATATAAACATCCGACTAGATTCGCAAATGAATATTGTCTTTGACTATTTGCAAATAACTTGTGAATGTCTTACTTATCCATAAAATTCAATAACACTAATGAATAACCTGCGGAAATAAAATGTTGAATAAGAGATAAATAAGATCAACAAAAATTCAAAGGGTACATAAACAATTTGTTAACGGAGTTCACTCATCTTGGGCTACGTCTTCAGGTCCCCTTTCAATCGGTGAGACCACTCTTTAATCCTCAAATGCCAAAATTACAATGAATGGACTTACAAATACCAAATTTTTGAAGATACCCTTCAAGTCTTCTTCTCAATCCCATAAATAGAGGTCACCATTGAATTCCTCTCGAAATTATGAGAAAAATGAGTATAAACTTGACTATGTTTTGAAGAGGTGCCAAAAAGCCCCTTTGACATGCATAATGAGACAATGGGTCTCATATATCACAAAATGATATAAGACTTTCATACTAATCACTTTTACATAGAATAGACATCAACATCATATTCCTCTCAAAATTCTGAGAAAAATGAGTATAAACACTCTATACTTCCCTCAAAGAACTAAATAGCACGTAAAATGAGGTAATTATAGCATAGGAACACCTCTTGCATGTAAATAGAGACATAAATACACATTTGGAATGAAATTTTATGTTGGGAACTCTTGGAATGAATCCCAATGTACCATAATATACTCTCCATTGGTTTTCATTCCCATTAAATAGGGCTAGGTCGGCCTAACGACCAACTGAAATCCATGTTGCAACTTAAATATATTTTTGTTGGTTGTTGTAACTAATACATATGCATGGCACAATGGTTGGACAATTTATTTAAGTCATTGGGCACGTGGGGTGGAGGTCATGGGTTCAAGCCCCGCAACCTCCCCTTTTGGTATATTAGTTACAACAACTTTAAAAATAGAAAGTATGATTGTATATTCAAAGAAGTCAGTGGCTCAATTGGTTAAAATTGTTGGTTTGTTGAATGGATATCTTGGGTTCGATTCCACCGAGCCTCAAACAAATTTTATTCCCTTGACCAATATTGGCCAATTGGAGAGTGCCACATGACATACTCTGATTGGCCCACCTGTTGCACAGTCAACTACTTGCATCATCATCCTGCCACATCACTGCCCAGTCATTGCCACGTCAGTGTATGTATCTTCCACCTCAACATCCAATCACCTACCACATCATCGTACAGATGCCACGTCATCCATATGGATGACACTTGGCACATTTTTATTGGTCCACATGTGTGCCAAATATTTCTAATATGGGTGACACATGACAGCCTCTCGTGTTTCCACGTCATCCTATTGATGTCAGCGTGACGTCCTCTGTCAGTTGTATGACCTGTACGGATATGACATGTGGAAACCTGTGGGCCTACCATGTGGCACCCATGCTTTGACTTTTGACATGTTTGACCAAAACCTTAACTGGCCATAACTTTTGCATACAAAATTTGTTTGAGGCGATTTTTGCGTCGTTGGAAAGATATCGCCAAACTCTATGAAATGAATTCATTTTAAAGAGCATCTGAGATGATCAATTTTTGAGAATTTTGGATCCTCTTAGATCTCTTTGAGCATTCTAGATCCTCTTGGATCAATTGTCAAGCACATGAGGCTTATCATTCTGGAAAAAAAAATCCCATCATTTATTAACATGTTTAAAATCTTTGTTTCTAGGGAGAAATATGAAGAAGGACAAACAATACAGGACAAGAAAAGGGACGATCATAATACAGAGTCATCAATCAATGTTGTATGACATGTTACTCATGGGATAACTAATGATGATGATGAAGAAGAAAGATATGAAGAAATTTGTATTTCTCAAACCAAAAGTAAAGGAATTCCTTCCATTCCTGAAGAAATAGTTATTACCTCCCCTTATAATAAGCTAGTGTCTTCAAATAAGGTAAGCTCTTCTAAATAAAATCCTCTTCTTATTATTATAATATAGATTATGATCTTGTGGAGGATATGAAAAAAAAGAGAGCTAATATTTCTCTTTTTGAATTAACCAAAATAACTCAATAGAAAAATATGTTAATCTAGGCCTTGCAATCAAAATCTGAAAAAGAAAAATCAGCTCAAAATTTTCCATCCAATGTTAATGTTGCTATAATCAAAGATTGATCTGGTTTCCATACCCCTCCTTTTCTCTTGACTTTCGAGATTTTTAACAACAATGTACACAACTGTTTGGTAGATTCAAGGGATTATTCTAATGTTATGCCTTATTCAGTATGTAAGAAACTAAACATAGAGCCCAAGAAGTCTTCTATACAAATAGTACAATTGGATAGGTCAAGTGTTAAAGTATTAGGAGAATTGAGAAATGCTTTTATCATTTTATCTTTGAATCCAAAAGTACATCAAAATATTGATATTATAGTAGTTGACATCCCTGAATCTTATGGTTTACTTTTAAGTAGGGATTTGTTAGAGAAACTACATGGTTATTTTTCAACTGATTGGTCACATATTTGGTTACCTTTTAACGAGCAAAAAAAACAAATAAAGGTAGAAAAAGAACATCATATGAAACACATTGTCACATATTTAAATGAACCTAATGAACCTATCATGTTTTCAGAATCTAGATTGAAAAACTTATGCATTGATTCATTTTTTGGTAATTTCCTTGTAGAGCCTTTACCTTTTTCTTGAGACATGTTTGCATTATGAAATTTTACATTTTACCCGGGTTCCACAATTTGATTATTCAAAAATAGAAAATGTCAATTTAATAAAGAGAAAAGAATGTTGGGATTTTTATTTTGATGGTTCTCAATCAAATGAAGGTGCGGGTTCTGGATGTGTTCTCAAATATCCTTCAAGAAATAAAATGTTGATGGCATGTAGACTTGAATTTGATTGCACCAATAATGTTGCAAATTTTGAGGCTCTTATTCAAGGCCTCAAAAAAGAAATATATTTAAAAATAAAAGGAATAAGAGTAGTTGGTGATTCTAAAATAATAATCAAACGAGTGAAGAATATGATTCATTGTGTTTCCAATCGCCTAAAAATCTACTAATGAGAGGTAATGCATTTAATTGATCATTTCAAAACTTTTGATATTATTTATGTTCCTCGAGCACTAAATGTTGAAGTTGATATACTATCTAATGTTGCTTCCATATTAATTCCTTTGACATATTTTTCTCTTGAAAAATTTTCAGTTGAACTGATTTTCATGCCCTCAATCCTCGACAACATTACAAATTAGAGGGTCTTCGATGATGATGAACATATTATAAATTCCTTACTCAATAATTAACCTTTAAATATTTTTTCATTGATGAAGATTAGCACAACCAAGAAATAAATGAGGTGTCTCTAGGTAATGTGTCATATCCATAAAATGACATTCCAAAAAAGGTAGTAAGTTTAGAAAAATTCTATGATCTGCAAGATAAATTCAAAATCAAAACAAATTGTTGTTGATATTTTTATGTAACTACAAAAGATATTACTTTGTATTTGTATTGGTCAAACCTCGAGAAGGCTATTGTAATATTATTGTATAAAACGACTCAAAAGAAATTATAAGCCAAACTGGCCCCTCTCAGTGTCGTGTCTTTTTGGGATTCAAGTTATGTGTATAAATAGAGGTTGAGTTCCTCTCATTTGTATACACACACAACTTGCCTTCTCTTGTGTATTTAGAGCATAGCAAAGGAGGTCTAGCGCAAGAGGTATTGGTTTCTTGGTCTTTGGTATCTTTGTCTTGGTCTATTTATGGAGAGATATAACATTACATTGTATTGATTGAAGGAATCTATATTGAAGAATTGGTTGTTGGGTTTTATCCCCCACAAGGGTTTCCCGGGATATATCTTGTGTTTTGTGATTGTTTATCTTTCATTGATCCTATTACATGCAATTGTTAATGAATGCTAAAGAATATAATTGTACCTTCTAAAATTATAACATGGTATCAGAGAAGGCCTGAATAGAATACAGTTCACAGATATAGATGACAAAAGGAGTTTTTTTTCTTGATAGGAGTGGTTTCCGACAAGACAAGACCACCAACAAGTGCGCCCTAGTGGAGCACATATTTTCCCTAGATCAGATCTTCAGAATCCAAAATTTTTGATTTAGGGGCAGGATGACTACCAGAACCAAGATTGATGAGAAGCTGGAGGGAACTAAAAAATTCAGATCCTGGAGGTACAGAGTATCCCTCCTCCTAGAATAACATGATCTAGAGAAGTTCACTAAAGAAGAGGTTTCAAAAGCAGAGGGAGATGAGGCTAAAGCAAAGCACAAGAAGGATATGGTCAAAGAAAAGGGGATTATTGCAAACTCCATTAAGGACCATCTTATTCATCACATATATTCATTATCCACTCCAAAAGAAATGATGGATACCTTAACCCAACTATTTAAAGGAAACAAAATCAACCAAAGAATGACCTTGAGAACTCAGTTAAAGAACGTGAGGATGTAGAATTCATAAACCATCCACTCTTACTTCTCAAGAGTGAACCAGATCAAGGAGTAGATAGAATCCATTGGTGAAAGAGTGAATGGAGAATAAATGATGATGAGCCACCCAAGAAGGTTGCAAAGGAAGATGAATCAAGTGAAGAGGAGTATGTTCTTATCTCATCCCTTACAGGAACTATCACTCATGGAAGTGACATTTGGTTGGTGGAAAGTGGTGCTTCCAAGCACATGAAAGGTTATAAATAATCCTTTTATAACCTTACTCATAAGGATTCACCACACAAGGTGAAATTGGGAGATGACTATTAATATCTGATCAAACGAGTAGGAGAAGCCTCCTACAAGTTAGACTCGGGAAATCCAATGAAGATGAAGGAATTTCTCTATGTTCCTGGATTGAAGAAGAACCCTCTCTCGATTTGAACATTGGATGAGAAGGATTATAGAGTATCATTTGTTGATGGACAAGTTCTTATGTGGCCTAGAGGGATGAATTTTGATGATGTTGTGGTGATTGGAGTTCAAGAGGGAGGACTCTACAAATTGAAAGGGAGATCAAATTCAACATTGATTCACAACACTGTGAATCCCAGTGAATTATGGAATAAAATATTTTATCACCTACATTACAAGGCCCTACTAAGTGTGAGAAATATGGTGACAAGACTACCAAAGATCCAGGAAAAACCAGACGACATGTGAAAAGGTTGCGCACAAGGAAATAACGTGAAGCACTCCTTTCCCAACAATGATAATAGAGCCAAAAGAGTATTGGACATCCAGCACTCATATGTGTGTGGACCGATGTAAGCAAATTCACTAAGCGGGTATGTATATTATGTGTCTTTTATTGATGATTACTCGTGTAAAAATTGGATATATTTGTTGACGGAAAATAATGAAGTGTTTGGAAAATTCAAAGAATTTAAATAACTGGTAGAAACACTGACAGAGTGTAATATAAAGACCTTGCGATCAGATAATGGAGTAGAATTCACTTAAGAGGAATTCAAATAATATTGCAAAGAAGTTGGGATTAAGAGGGAGCTTTCTACTCCCTACAATCCTCGGCATAATGGAGTAACATAAGGGAACAATCAAACAATCATGGAAGCAGTGAAGGATATGATCCATGATCAAGATCTACCAATGCATCTGTGGGAAGAAGAAACAAATACTACAGTGTACATGCAGAACATAAGTACCCACAAAGTAATTGAAAAAAAGACACTAGAGGAGAAGTTTTCAGGAGAGAAGTCGGAAGTCAACCATCTAAGGATATTTGGTTGCCCCATATTTGTGCATGTCCTCAAGGAAAAGAGGAAAAAATTGGATCCATCTAGAAAGAATGGAATATTTTTTGGTTAAAGTGACACATCGAAGGCATACATGATATATTTTCTCAGTCACCAAAAAGTTGAGATTAGCCAAGATGTCACCTTTGATGAGAGTGCAACTTTCAGAAAATCAAAATAGGATTGTGCAAAAGAGGTTCATGAGGAGGAGAATGAAGTTACTAGAGTTCCATAGGAAGAAGAAGTTGAACCATAGAAATTCATTCATGGCAGAACCTCAGAGTCCAGTAGAGATGCCTTCTTGCAAGAGAAGACCAGCTTGGGCACAGGAGCTCATCAGAGATACAAAAGGATATGGTGCCCCAGAAAAATATCTCAGGGAAAGTAAGAAGTTGAAACCATATTCCAACTATGTGGCATGTTTGTGTGATATCATGGATGCAGAACCCTCCAGTTATGAAGAGGTTGCAGAAAAGAGGGTATGGAAGGATTCCAAGGGGGAGGAATATTAGTCCATAGTAAAGAATGATGTATGGGATGTGGTCCCCATACCGAAGGATAAATAAGTAGTAAGTTCAAAATGGATCTACAAAATGAAACATGCAGTTGATGGCATTATTGAAAAGTATAAGGATATATTTTTGGCTCGAGGATTCTCTCAGAAGGAGGGAATTGACTATGAGGAGACATTTTATCCCATGGTGAGATATACCTAGATCAAGAATATACTTTCGTTGGTCGCAACAATGAAATGGAAGGTGCATCAGATGGATGTGAAGGCAACCTTCTTGAATGGTGAAATAAAAGAGGAAGTATAAGTGGAGAAGCCACAAGGGTTCGAGGTACATGAAAGGGAGACGCATGTGTGTAGATTGAAGAAGGAATTATATGGATTAAAGAAGGAACCCAGAGCATGGTATGTAAGGATCGAAAATTTTCTAACGAGCTTAGGATTTACAAAGAGTGGTGCATATCCTAACCTTTACTTTAAGGTTGTGAATGATGGTCCGGTAATACTACTAGTGTATGTGGATGACCTGTTTCTAACCGGTGTGGAAAATATCATCTCAGAGTGTAAGAGAAAATTGGTTGTTGAGTTTGAGATGAAATATCTCGGGATGATGCATTACTTTTTGGGTCTTGAGGTATGGAAGAGACAGAATGAGATCTTTCTGAATCAAGGGAAGTATGCAGTGGAAATCCTGAAGAGGTTCGGGATGTTGGATTGCAAGACAATGGCTACACCCATGGTATCAAATGTGAATTTGCTGCAGGATATGAATTCAGAGATTATGGATGTTACTTTATACAAGAAGATGGTGGGTTCGTTAATTTACTTGAAGAACATGAGACCATATATATGTTTTGCTATGAACACCCTGAATTAGTATATGGAGCAACCCGGGAAGGTTCATTTGGTCGCAATAAAACATGTGATAAATTACCTTAAGGGTACATTGGATTATGGTCTCGTGTATGTGACAGACCATGAGTTCAGGTTATATGGATATTCAAATTCAAATTGGGTCAGAAGTATTCCTGATCGAAAGAGTACTTAGGCATATTGCTTCAGTATATGCTCCGGTATGGTTTTGTGGAGCAGCAAGAAGTAGTAATGTGTAGCACTCAGTACGACTGAGTATGAATATGTGGAAGCATATAAAGCATGTAGAGAAGTAGTGTGGCTTCAGAAGATATTGTTTGGGTTATTTGGTGTCAAAATGGAGGTGACCTGCATTTGGTGTGACAACCAGAGTTGCATGAAGTTGTCAAAGAATCTGGTGTTCCATGACAGGTCGAAGCATATCAAGATCAAATATCACTATATCAAATAGATGGTGCAGAGGGGAGCAGTGAGGCTCCAGTATGTGACTACCGAGGAGCAGGTTTCATATGTGTTAACCAAGCCACTATCGATGACAAAGTTTGAGCACTTTAGGGACAAGATTGGCATGGTCCCTCTTCAGAGGGAGTGACGAGGTACAGATGCATTGCGAGGTATTGGATGTCCTAGGGACATGTTGTAGCTATTTGAGAGTTATCCATGGGCCTTGGATGCATTGGTTGTGAAGTCACTGGGGTGAACATGATGAGGTACATATGCATTACGGGGTAGTGGATGTCATGGTGACATGTTGAAGCTATTTCAGAGCTGCGTTGATGCAGGAGCATCGCTCCACCTTAGCAAATGAGTCTGCACGCAAACACGCAATGGATAAATGGAGAAGCACTAAACCTCCCATTTTTAAATTTGAAATAATCCTATATGGATTACTGTGTTGTAAGGCTGTAAATGCCAGACCATGACTTTGTACAGGTAGTGTTTGGATTACCTTAAAGGGTTTCTTGTAGTAGACCCATATCGTAGTAAGGTCTGGGTAAACATTTATGAAACTTCAATGTAATAGATGAGGTTAGGCGAGAGAGGACAAGCTCGCAAAGCCCCTCTTTTGTAAGGAGATATTGTATCAAATTTCATAAGGTAGATAGGAAGAGGATGATAGAGAGGTCTAGGTAGAGAGGCCTTAGGAGGTCTTAGAAGTTCTGAGAGAGAGAGCTTGAGGGGACTGGGACTTTGTTACAGTCTAGTTCTTGTAATTATCTGTATAGACAAACAAAGATAATAGAAAAGCAGTTTTTCCTACATATCGTGTGTTTATGTATGATTTATATGATTTTATGCATATTCATGTTTTGAATGCATAACTGGTGAAGTATTGTATGAGTTTCAACTGTTTCTCATCTTTCAGTTTTCGAGTGCAAGGAGTGCACACATTCCACAAAGAATGTGTTGACAGAGGTTTAACCTCAAGGGAAATCTCAGGAGGGATACTGTTGAACCTTCATCAACAGAAGTGCAAGGAGTGCATGGGAAGAACTCTTTATCGAGTTCAGAGAGAAGCAGAGTTACTGAGAACTCTGTAAAGCTCTGTCAGGTGAGCATTGAGCCAGTGTAAGTGTGCAGATAAGAACTCTGTGTTGAGTTTGGGAGAAACAAAGTTGTTGAATACTCTGTGAGGGAAAGCTCTGCAAGGAGTGCACCGAGTAGAAGAACTCCAGGAGGGCGAGAAGTATTTCTTATTCAAGAAAACCTTCAAATTCTGAGTTTGACGAAATCCCGAGAACTCAAGGTGTGTGTGGGAGATCGAAATCTTCAAAGAGATCAAGCTCAGGAGGAGTAACGCAAAAGGTGTGTAAGAGTCGGACTTGTTCTAAGTCCTAAATCTCAAAGGAGGGATAACGCTACAAGGGTGAAGCGAGACCAAGAGTCGGGTTCGCGGGAGGAATTTCAAAGGCCGAGGTCTTTGGACGTGGACTAAGTCTTTCAAGTCGGGAGAAGTCTAAAGATCAGGAGGAGGAGCGACAAAAACCATCGGATAGGCTGTGGAAAGGAGCCTGGTCTATTAGATCTACATCCAACAAACAAAAGGAAGAAGAGGGGAGAAAAGAAAATCCCATCCATTGGATTTGGGCGCAGAGGATCAACAATTGTTGGATCCAGAGGAAGGTGCACGAGCCTTAATGCTTCCATGCACCGGAGAGAGAATCTCTCAAGGTTGGAAACTTGAGATTTTCGAAGTCCAGAGAGTCGAAGTAGCTCTGATCCGTAAGATCACCTGAAGTGAATCTGAGACATAGGACTAGGAGAGGAGACGTGGTGAGGATCTGAGCACTTCGAGTAAAGTTGCGAAGTGATCTGTAATCACCATATCAAGAGGAGACGTGGCATAGATCCATGCACTCTGGGTAAAGAATTGAAGTAAAATTCAGTTGTTGATTCGAGGAGGAGACACGCGACAGAGGATTATCAACTCCGGATAAAATCAATAGGGAGGGAGGAGGTTGACATTTGAGATTTCCGAAGCCCAGAAATCTGAAGTGATGAGAGTCGTCAATGTGAAGGAGGACATGTGGTGCCAGATCCAGAACTCTGGAAGAAAACAAAGGAGGAAAGGTATGAAGACCCAGAGAAGATCTTGATCGTTGATCGAGGAGGGAGACTGAGGACTGTTNAGATACATGTCAGTAGATATTCCACTCCGGAAGATATCCAGTTAGCAAAGGCGAGGATTTGAGACTTGAAAGTCCTGAAGGTCGAATTAGTGAAGGAGATCCTGGCCACACATTTAAAGGGACAGGTGTCGTAAGATCTTTCATTCCAGAATATTTCCACATAGAGGTAGCAAGGGTTTGAGACTTCAAAATCTCGAAGTCCAAAATCGTGAAGAGATCTCGCTCGTTGATCGAGAGGAAGCAGATCTGGTCCATAGATTTGGGGAGGGAAGATTTGAACCGTCAATCCAGGATACTGTCAAGATTGAGAGATCGACGGTCCCACAGTATTTCAGAGATTGGAGGTGCGTGAGATTTATCAAGGAGTCACGTGGTCATGTGAGGATTTCACCCAAAGTCACATGCAAAGAGGGATCTTAGCAAAGGGAGCTTATGAAAGTTGAGAATCGAGATTCCTGAAGGCCGGACTCATGGAGGAGATCCTGGCCGTAAATTCAAGGGGATAGGTGGCAATAGATCTTCCACTCCAGGAGATTTTCATATAGAGGAGAGTGGATTTTGAGAGTTGAAACTCCCGAAGGCTGGAAAGGTGGAGTCAACAACAACCGTTGATTCGAGTGGACTACTTGTCGACAGATTGTGGAGGTCTGGGGAGACATGTGGAAGGAGGAAAGAAGGGTGGAATGGAGATTGATAGTGGTCGTTTATCGTAGGCAGTTCCAAAGGAGAAAATATCGACAGACAGAAGGGATTGCGGGGCCAGGACATGCTTGAACGATAAAATTCCTTGAGCGGGCCGCAATTTCAACCACTGTTTTAGTGACGACGTACGTGTCAGCATGAGAAGGATTGTAGGGAGAAAAGCAGGTTGGTTGGAAACCACTCTTGCCTGCGCCCGCAATCACACATTAGCACAAGGACATAGCCCAAGGAAATATGAAGAAGGGGCTAGTGAAAAGGAGATAGCACCCATAAACTGAAGAGCGCTAGAACGCACAGATAGAGGGTGTCGGTGTCACAGGACCTATGCCAAACGAAGGAAAGGGGCCTATGTATAATTGATATGCGTTCATTCAGGAGACCGAAGAGTCGATCTGACTCAAAAAATGGGACGATCTAGAGACCAGGAGGTCATTGAATCCCAGGAGGGGAGGGGGGATGCATGATACACACATGCCTTGGATGCATTGGTTGTGAATTCAAGTTGTATTATGGATATCCAATGATGTATAGATTCATATGTTCAACAGTCAATGGTCATGAGCTCGTGTGGCAATAAAGAATACCTTCCTAGTTAAGAGGGAGTGTTGATATTTTGATGTAACTACGAAAGATATTTTTTTGTATTTGTATTGGTCAAACCTAGAGAAGGTTATTGTAATCTTATTGTATAAAATGGATCAAAAGAAATTATTATTTTATTTTTATCCTTAATGTAAAAAGCAATACGACCCCTCTTAGGGTTGTGTCTTTTTGGGAGTCAAGTTATGTGTATAAATATAGGTCGATTTCCTCTCATTTATATACACACACAACTCACCTTCTCTTGTGTATTTCGAGCATAGAAAAGGAGGTATAGCACAGGAGGTCTTGGTATCTTGGTCTTGGTATATTTGTAGAGATCTATAACATGACATTGTACTGGCTGAAGGAATCTCTACTGAAGAATTGTGTTGGTTGTGGAGCCTGATTATCTTTCTGATTCNAAGTATATTGTAATTGTAAATCTGGACCGTTCATTATAAGGTCGCAGATCTAACGGTAGAGATTATGTCAGGGTTTTTTTCCCTAGAAGGCAACCCTCTTTTATGAGGGAAATGTATTGTGGCTATGTATGATGGTGAATATTGTATTCTGAGAGAGGAGACTGTGAAAGAAAGAAGAGGAAGTTACAACGGGTTTTGTTGTAGGTTGTATCCCTTCATTTGCTGGATAATAATAAAGGAAGGACCTGACAATTTCTCTGGTGGGCGTAGCCCACACTGGGTGAACCACGTAAATATGTGTCTCTCTTGTATTGTGTGTCTTTTGTGTTTTGTTTCTGCATTTGTTTTATTTTATTGCTCCGCGGTCCTATTTTTCTAACAACTGGTATCA